>PVHP010004390.1:0-71421 GCA_004024765.1 Zapus hudsonius
AGCAATATTAGTTATCTGCCGTTTGATAAACTGGATGACACAGGGTGCTATGAGCAGCAGGGTTCCTATAGCAAGGAGGGGGCCGAGGAGTGGGAGGGGCCAGGAAATCAAAGGATTTCCTTTATGAGACTTTCCTTGCTTTCCCTTGTCTTTTCATTCCTTATCTTGTCTCTCCTTATCTTGTCTTCCCTAGTCTTGTCTTCCCATCTCTTGTCATATATTGCCTTCCATTGTCTCATCTTGTCCCATCATACATATTCTTCTCTTCCCTTCCCATGTCTTTCCTTGTTTTGTCTTCCCTTATCTTTTCCTCTTGTCTTCCCTTTATTTTCTTTTTTCCATTTCCTTTTTTCTTCTCTTTTCTTGTCTTCCCTTGTCTTATCTTCGCTTCAAATATCTTGTCTTGTTTTGTCTTTTTTTTTGGTGTTGTCTACCCCTCTTCCCTTGCCTTGTCCCTTATCTAATCTTGCCTTAACATTTTCTCAAATGCCATTTTGGTTCTGGTATTCCCTGGTCTTTTCTTGTCTAGTCTTCCCTTTCATTGTCTTTGTTCCCTTCCCTTCATTTATATTGTCTTCCCTTGTCTCATTTTCTCCTATCTTACCAGTCTTGTCTTCCCTTATCTGTCCATCTCCCCTTGTCTTGTCTTCCCTGACTTGACTTCATTTCCTTGTCTTTGTCTTTGCTTGTGTTGTCTCAACCCATCGTCTGTTCCCTGGTCATCACTGGTCTTCACTTCCCTTGTGTTCCCATCCTTATTTTCCCTATACTGGTCTACCCTTGTCTTGTCATGCCTTCTTTACTCCTCACTTCTGTAGTCTTCCTTCTCTTGTTCTTTCTTCCCTAGTCTTGCTTCTCCTGATTCGTCTTTTCTTCCCTTCCATTCTTTTGCCTTCTCTTTCATTGTCTCATCTTCTCTTGTCTTCCCTAGTCAGGATTTCCCTTGACTGGTCTTGTCTTACTTGTCTTTTATTGCTTTGTCTTGTCTTACCTTGTTTTGTGTTGTCTTGTCTTTTGTTCCCTTCGCCTATCTTGGCTTATCTTCCTGACTCTTATACTTTCTTGTGTTTTGTTCTATTCTCATCCCTTCCCTTCTGATGACTTTATCTAGTTTTCTGTTGTTTTCCTCTGTTGCCTTCTGATCACTTGTTTTCCATTCCTTTGTGAACCCTTTCCTTCTTATACCTACTCCTGTCTTTCCTGTGTTTCATGTCTTTTACTATCTTCCCTTGTGTTATCTTTTCTTCTCTTGACTCATTTTGAATTCCCTTCCCATATCTTGTCATCCACTATCTTGCCTTGTCTTACCTTCCCTGTTCTTGTGTTCCCTTTTCTTGTCTTTTCTTCCATTGCTTTGTCTTGTCTTCCTGTGTGTTTTCTTGTCCTTTCTTCCCTTGTTTTGTTTTCCCTTGTTTTATCTTGTCATGTCTTATCTTCCCTCATCCTGTCTTGTCATCTGTTATCTCCCCTTCTCTTTTCTTGTGTTTTATTCCCTTGTAATTACCTCTCTTACTTTCCCTGGTCTTCTCTCCCCCTGCTTACCTTGTGTTGTCTTCCCTAGTCTGTCATCCATTTTCTTTTCTTCCCTTCTTATGTATTTACCTTCTCTTGTCTTTGCCTTGTCTATATCTATGGGGGGTTATCTGTACTTCCAGAAAACATTGTAAAACAAATGTAACTTGTGATTCCCTGCCATTTGGCCAGTGAATACTGCAAGCTTTGATCAAGAAAGGAAGGTAATGGAGGAGATGAGAACAGATGCTTATCTGAATTTCCCCAGAACCCATTTTAAACTTGCCATTCTCTTATGTTCTGATTTGTTAATTTGCATGTGCGATGTCACATACATACACATCTCTGTACCCAGCTATAAAATCCCCTTGCCAACTGGTGTTTGAGGCCAATGCCTTTTCTTCACTTGGTAGGCCAGTATAAATTTATAAATTCATAAAAATCACAATAATAATAATAATAATAAATGAAACTCCACTCTTTCTGACACAGCTTTGCCTGTCATGGGGAATTTCTATAACAGTAAGATCTAGTGTGATCTATCAAATCCCATATCACATATAACACATTCCTGGTTCCTGAATATATGACACAAGGCTTATTTGTTGCCTTTAAGTTCTCCCAATGCAACACCACAAATCATTCAATTGTACATACAAATGGTGAAGTCACCTGATTCTCTTCTACAATGAATCAGTCCAGTAGCTGCTATCACTTCTCTCAACCCATAGAGTTTCCCCATGGCATCTTGATGTCCCTCTCAGTGGCCTTCTTAATTGTGTTTAGCTCTTCCTGCCATTATCTGTCTATCCCCAGATGAGATAACGCTGGGGACGCTGAGTTCTGTTCCTTTTTCCTCCCTTGACTGGATTAGTTATATCAACAATTTTTCAATTGTTCAATTGGAGGTAGAGCGTGAGACACTATGCTCTGAGAATTCAGGATCACCTCCAGATGTCATCCCTGCAGAAGGAGACATTTACCACATCTGTTTGCCATTTTGAGAAAAGTCAAGCTAAGTACACAGAGAGTGACTTGTGTAAGGCAGATGCTTAGCATCAAAGATGGCTGTTAAGTTTGGAAATTACACAGTGAGCAAAACAGTCTGCCATGGGGGAGGAGCAGAGTGGCAGGATTCCATGAAGGGCTGGGGCAGGTAGGCAAGAACTTGGGGTTCTTTAATGAGACAGTGTTGATTGCAGAATCATTGATGTTTGCCTCCTACCAAATTCATGATGGTTTCTCAGTCATGGTGCCAGGATTTTCCTTCCTTCATTTCTTCATCAGTAATCCTTGTTTGTTCCCTTTTTGCACCTTTCCTCAGAGCTAAGCCCTTGAGAATTTTCTCAGTCTTTACACTTACATAGATGCATGTTAAAGTATGTCAGCATTGCATGTCACAGTATGACATGGATCCATGTCACATTCCATGGCTGCATGGCATTGTATATCATGGTTGCCTGTTATAGTAGATCATGGATACATGTCACATTACATGGCTGCATGCCAAAGTATGTCATGTTTGCATGTCACAATATGTCATGATTGCATGTCACAGGAGGTGATGAAAACATGTCACATTATGTTACAGGAACAAGTCACAGTTTGTCATGGAATAAATATCACATTATATGAATGAATGACATTGTCACTGTTGCATAACACAGTGTGTCATAGATGCATGTCATATTACATGGCTGCATGTCACAGATGTCATGAATGCATTTCATAGTATGACATGTTTGCACATCATTGTATGCCATGGATTCATGATACAGTATGTCATAGATGCATGACACAGTATGTCATGGCATATCACAGTATGTCATGGATGAATGTCACATTACATGGCTGCATGTCATAGACTGTCATGATTGCATGTCACAGTAGGTGATGGATACATGTCACATTGCATGAATGCATGTCAAACTTTTGTCATAGTTGCATGTCACAATGTCATAGTTTCATGTCACTATGTGATGAACACATGTCACATCACATGCATGCATGTTAAAGATTATCATTGCATGTCAAATTATGACATTGATGTATGTCACATTTCATGACTATATGTCTCAGTATGTCATGGATGCAAGTCACATTTCATGGTTGCATGGCAGAGTATGTTATAGTTGCATGTCACAGTATTCCATGGATTCATGTTACATGGCTGCAGGTTATAGTATGTCAGGATTTCATTTCACAGCTTATCTGGGATGCATATCAGTTTTTCATGAATGCATGTCCGAGTATATCATGGTTTCCTGTCACAGAATGTCAGGGTTGCATGTCACTGTTAGTGATGAATATATGCCACCTTCCATGCTTGCCTATTAAAGTATGTCATCATTGCATGTCACAGTATGACATGGATGCATGTCACATTACATGGATACATGTCCCAGTCTGTCATGAATGCATGTCACCTTTCATGGCTACATGGCATAGTATATCAGGGTTGCATGTCACAGTATTTCACGGATTTATGTCATGTTACATGGCTGCATGTAACAGACTATTAGGGTTGCATGTCACAGTATGTCAGAGATGCATATCTCAGTATGTCATGAATGCTTGTCACAGTATGTCCTATTTGCATGTCACAGTATGTAATGGTTGCATGACACAGTTGTGGATGGATACATGTCACAGACAAGGTTCAAGAAATAGTTTGTCACCATTTCATGTTGCAATGCATTAAGGATGCATGTCCCATTACAAGGAATGCCTGTCACAGTATGTCATAGTTGCATGTCACAATTACATGGCTGAATGTCACAGTATGTACCTATTTTCCTGTATTTTATTAGAAGTATTCACATATTCCAAAGACAGCAAAAATGTCTTTGGCACTGCATGGCTAAAGAGATAAAACCAGTATTTGCATAAAATAAATTCATGATCTGTTACTCTTATGTGTGAAAGTAAATTCTATCTGCATTATAGATGTACCCTTACACAAAATGTAAAAAGTTCAATCTGCATTATAGATGTACACAAAATGTAAAATGCATATAAAATGCATTTACACAAAATGTAAAATGCATATAAAGCTTCTCATTCTTGAGAAGAAATGTTTCAATTTTCAGGCAATTTCCTTTAGTATTGCTTATGAGGTGCTTTTATTTTTTTTAAAGATTGTGTTTGTAGTTTATCTACCTGTAATCTACAAATCCCCTTAATCCCTGTTCTTGGATTTATAAACATTTACTGAGAACGGCTTTGTTCACTTTTAATAAAGGACAAATAAGAACAATGGCTTGTGTACTGTGAAGTTGAGTGTGAAGGTTTTTGCTCAGTCTCCTGAAAGCCCCTGTCTTGGGAGGATGAACAACTTGCATTCCTGCTTCTCATGCCAGGGGAGTTTCTAATTTTTGGACTGTTGGACACATTTCACATGCCTGGGATGGGCACTGGAAATGTATTGGAGTGCACAAGGTCATTCTTTTGAGTGTACCTTCCAGGAATCTTTCTTGACTAGAGTGCCTCCAGAGAGTCAGTCCTGTCAGCTATGGTAATGCCATTGTGACTGATATTTACTGGCATTTCAACTCTATATCTGTAATCTGTCTCCAGACTGGGACAGAAACACCTGAAGGTGATGTTGCTGACCTGTTCCATATACAATCTCATAGCAATGATTGCAGTGAAGATGTCAATTTACTCTTTAAGCTTGGTGACAAAAGGCTGTCTCAGCTGTTGCGTGGAGAGAAAGCCAGCTGCCTTGGTACGAACTTTGTATGGCCTGGGCTAGTGACAAGGGACTGCAGACAGGACTTGCTTGGCAGAGGACCTCATTGCTACTAGCATAGGAACCATCAACCACTCCATAAACTTGGCAAATGACTCTTAGACTCAGGTGAAGCCCCTCACTCCAGCCAACACTGTGATTCCAGTTGTGAGACCTCAGCTAAGGTATACTCAAACTTCCAACTTGGAGAAATCTTGGTGTTGTAGTCAGCTTTCTCTGTTGCTGCACAGAAAGAACTTTAGCAAAAGTGGCTCATGGAGGAATGGGTTTATTAAGCTAACGAACTGAGGGGAGACTCCATCATGGCAGAGAAAACAATGGCATGAGCAGAGGGTGGACATCACCTCCACCACAGCACTGCAAACAGCGGCAGGAAAGTTGCCAAACACTGGCAAAGGGAAGCTGGCTTATAACCTCCACAAGCGCACCCCCAAAACACCGCTCCAGCAATTGTAAAACCCAAACTGCCATCAGCTGAGGATCCATCAACCAGAACACATTCATTTGTGGAGAACACCTGGATCAAACCATGACAGTTGGTAATGTGTGTTGCTTCAAATGGCTAAATTCACAGTAATGCTACAGAGCAACAAGCACTTGCACCATCTTTCCATGCTCATCCTGATGTTATCATGTTATTTTCTTTGGCTGGTAGGAATGGGGGAAATCTGACATGTGGTGGGGCTTTCTCTTTTCAAAACCACACCCAGATGCTGGAGGGATATAAGAGATTTGCATTTTCTGTCTCCATCTAGGCCAATTCTACGTCAGGTAACCTGCTGGATGATCAGAGATGTAAGGGAATTTACCAGATGTCAACCAATCTGGTTCAGATCATCAAAACACCCAGATGCCCCATATAAGATAACAAATAGAAGACACTGTAAGCCACGAAATTGTGATTTACTTTGTTATGTAACATTTGTAGCAACAGGAACCCAAAATTTACATACAATGACCATTGCTTATTTGGAATGTTCTTAATAAAAAGACAAAAGCAAGACAGGTGTGAGGGCACAAACACATACTCTCTGCATTCAGGAGGCTGAGACAGGAGAACCAGGAGTTGCTAGTGAGAATCTACCTCAGAAAAACAGAGGAGAGACATGGGTGGGGAGGTAAAAAGAGTAGACAGAAGAAGGGAAAGAAGAAAGGAAGAAGGAAAGAGAAAGAAAGAAAAAAAAAGATGAGATTGGAGAATAAGAAAAAAGAGATGATTGCTATAAACTCAATGACAGAAGAAACCATGTTCCAATAACTTGAAAATACATGTTTATTTTCACTAGCCTTATACAGAGCATATTTAATAACAAAAATAAAAGTTGTGTCTTTTATGTGAATCTATTTTGGGGGGCATTTCCCTTTTCTTCTCTTCAGGCGTCTCTGCAGTCGGAGGACAACTTTGTAGGCCTTGCACAGGACCTGGCTCTTCACACCTCTGCCCTCCAAGTCACACACCACTGGGTATCTACAGACACGCAGCAGATCCCTTTAGGAAACACCTGTGAATGGGGCTAAGGGTCACAAGATGGAGGGCACCTGGATGGGAGGTGCCAGAACAGAAAGGACACTATCTAAAGAAATTAAGGAGAAGATGCACATTGAGAGTGTTTCTGTGTTGTAGGCACAAAGCTTCTGTCTTAGGCCCAGGGCCATCAAGAAAATAGAAGCTATGTTCAATGAGAGAGAGAAAAACTTCGCTTCCTCTTGGAGGAAGTCCCATTCATGTTCATCTTTACAACATCACCACTGGGAACAGAAAGTAAGTAAATAAAATATACTCAGAAGACGTTTTTTTTCATGTGCTTCTGTTTCCCAGTTTGGAAGAATAATAGTATCTTTCCACAGCCCAATCGTTAAGTGGTTTACTTACAAACAACTAAAATGCTTTGGAGTTTCTGTCCTAATCTATTTAAGTCACTGTGTTCAAATATGCCCACATTTATCCATTTACATTATTCATATATTTCTTGAAAATTTTTACTGTAAGACAAAATAGCTTGGGTTGGGAAGATGGGTCACAACCTCACTTATTTACAAGCAGATAAACTGCTACTTTGCGGCACTTACTTGGTATGTTCCAAACCAGGATTCCGTTCCCAGCTGAAAAAAAAAAAACCTCAAGTATGATAAGCCCTGCTTTGGAATGCCTCCCAAGACCCAACCCTGCCACTGGAGTCTTCAGGGGCCTTCTTCTGCTGTTCTGGGTGGTCAGCTTGCTTTTAACCATGCAGTGATATGAGAATATTGGGGCAGGACTTGGCTAGCTGTTTCCTGAAGACCCAGCAGCAGAAACTGTGTTGGTTTCTGGATCTCCTTAGATGTTTCACTGGCTCAGCCACTCTTTTCATGACCATCTAAGCTGGGAAATTGCTTGTCCTCACTCCTGAAGCCCAGATGGTATTTAGGAGTTATCCCAATTCTTTGGAAGATCTGATAGGTCTTTGCAAGTTAGGACTTCCCTCCCTTTGCATACTTCTGGATCCCATGTTCCATCAGAACACCAGGCTCTTAAAATCACCTGTTTCTACCTAATCCCCTGGAAGTATGAGGTCAACACAGAACAGGGACAGCCAGGGCTTTCCCTAAAACTTAATAGCCACTCACATGTTTTATATACCTTCTCATAATTCTGGCTCAAAGGGCACAGAGGATGTCAAATTAAATCTTGGGTTAAGCATATTTTCTAAGTGGTCTTCACAGTCTGGCTAAGAGTTTCCAGGACCTTAACTTCCTCTTGGTTTGTTATTTCTGGTGCAAGCCTCTTTCCTTGCTATGCTGAGTCTTCTTTCCTTTCCTTGCTCCATGATAGCTCTTCCTGTACTTGGAGATATACTGGGAAATATATGAGCCCACCATATCAATTCCAGCTTCCCATCTAGTCTTGCTGATTGTCCAAATGACAGCTACTTTCAATTTTACATGAAGATGAAACACTTATCTTTGAATAAGTGATCTCCAGATGGCAGCATCTAAAGAGGTGCATATTTTCTGTCACGTTATTATTTCTACACACAACAGTTGGGCACAAAGCAAAGAAAGTTTCACAGTATACGGCGAGAGGACAAGGGCAGCTTCTTACTTTCTGAAGAGTAACATTCTATTTTCAAAAAGAATTCATTTGCTTTTACAAAAAGATTGATGAACTACACTTGAAAATTTTAGATAACCAGTTAAACATGGCCTAAGTGTAAAATGTCCCTCGTGTCTTCTCATCTGAAGAGACTTTAGGTGGGCCATCTTCATTTTGCAAAACTATTGCCCCTGGACCCAAAGGACATATAAATTGTCAATATTCATCTGCAACATCATTGATATCACAATTTTTTCTGATCCTTCTTACAAATACCTAAATAACATCATAGCAGGACACTATACACAACCATAAGAGTCACATTTATAATGTCATTGAACAGTGACCACAGAGATGAATGACTTGATCCATGTGTCTTCCTGTCAGTAAGGAAAGCAGGATCCAAGGGTCCGCATATTTGCCACACATTTCAATTGATAAAATAACTTATCCAAACGTATCACTTTCCATCAAAAGATCACTAATACAGTCTGAAAGATAACACGTACATATCACATTCGGTTCGTGAACATGAAGTACTTGATGTTTGGACCAGTCTTTCACACAAGGAGGCAAGGTCAGTATGTGGAAGCATTCAGTGTCCTGGCACACTGCATATTCAGAGTGCTGACAAGCTGTTCCCACTCAGATCCCCTTGGCGTTACCCTGATGGCTGATTTTGGTGCTCAAAAGAAACAAGAGGGAACTAGTAAAAACTGCGTAGCAACAAGTTTTTCCACTCAGCCATAAGCTGAAGGCATGTCTAAAGGAATCTAGCATATTTCCTGCATGTAGTTCCTTCCCAGCAGAGAAAGGGGAATTCAAAAAAGGAATGTGGGGACACGGGGATGATGCAGCAAAACCTGCCATCTTGGGTTTAATTTCCCAGCTGGCCACATAAAGCTGGACAGGCATCATTTGCTTGGGACCGCTTGGTCCCTCTCAGGGGGCCCTAGCACGCACGCGCGCGCGCGCGCGCGCACACACACACACACACACACACACAAAATGGAAAATGTGGACTCTATATTAATACTGGCAGGTTTGACTTACAAATATTATTTCCTTCACACTCTTAAACACAAGTGATAGGTGATAAGTGATAGTCCTAGAATTACATACAAGAACCCAGTTCTCTATTTGTTCTTGAACATCAGAATTCATAGCTCTGAATGAGTCATGCATGGTGAGATGGAACTTATAGAAGACCTTATGTCATTTGAGTAAATTTCATAACAATCTCTTTCTTTTCTTTTTCCTCCAGTGTTGGAGATGGAACTTGGCCTTGTACTTGCCAGGCAAGTGCCGACCACGGATGCATCTGCAGCTTCATCAGTATTCTGCACCTGGATGACAAAGCAGGTGGAGCACACTGCCCAGTACCTCACAAACGTCCACATGGAAAACAAATAGCACATCTCCATGTTGCTGAAATTTCTCCACCGTTTGTGGGCTCAAGTATCCCTGTAACGATTCCTAAGGTTTTCTACATCTAAAATGTGCACAAGACATGCTGGAACAAGGCCATGTTGAAGACCAACAAGCAAAGACCCCTGTTGCAGTCAGTTCCCTGATTGCAGAACACTATGCCTTTAAAAAGCAAGTTGCAGTTTCAAGTAGAGATAAACAGAGCTTTGTGCCACAACATAATTAAGTGAAGCATCTGTTTACCAAAAGTTTCTAAAAGAAAAACTCAAACTCTATCCCGTACAAATATTCAATCACTGGGATTGACAGATGGATTCACAAATTCATAAAGATTTCATTACACAACACTTCATTGAAAATTATAAAAGAGGAAAAGAAATTTAAATATAATCAAGAAAGAATAGGAGGCCTACTACTAAACTCAAGTAACCACTGATTTGCACCAACACGGTTTTCAGAAGATCAAAACAAAATGGCCATTATTATTATTATTATTATTATTATTTTTTGGTTTTTCGAGGTAGGGTCTCACTCTAGCCCAGGCTGACCTGGAATTCACTATGGAGTCTCAGGGTGGCCTCGAACTCATGGTGATCCTCCTACCTCTGCCTCCCAAGTGCTGGGATTAAAGGCGTGCGCCACCACAACCGGCTCAAAATGACCATTATTGTTCTATGTGAAGTTATCTTTATCTGGAAGTTACAGATGAGAACTTTTGCAAATCTAATAAATGCTGGGGTGTGGCTCAATGGACAGGTGCCCTGGTCATTACCTAACTTTTTCTCAGGAACAACAGGAAGATGGTGAGGATTCACTGACTCTGGGGCTTCCCGGGAGAGTTCAAGTGGACCACACAGCCTTCACTTTACCAAACCACCACCTAGAGCACAGTGGTGGGATAGAGCTGCAGTGGAAACCGGTATCATTAGCGGCTCTTGTTCACGCTTCCAGGTTCTCCTGGAATGCCTTGCCTATGACCTGTAAGAGTTACAGAGAAATCTGTTCCATTTTTAATCAGTAAGTCAGTATGCATTAAAAGTACTACAAGTAAGTTCTTTTTCCCTTACCAAGGTGTGGTTTCTGAATGGCATTCTTTTATATTTACATATTTTTGTATTTCTGCCCTGTAGTTTTGTTCACTCTCAGTATAGGCTTCCATCATAACTCAAGTCACGCTGTCAAGGCCCATACCTCTTTTGCATGAGGAGGATGTGTGCCCTCCATACATACGATGGTCTACATGTGGGCAGTTATGTCTGGGTAAATCAATAATATTTGTATTTTGCATGTAAGCATCATATATGGATGGAATTGGCTTGAAAGCTGAAATTGAAAATTTTCATACTGTACGTGTATCTATTAAAATTACAGTGTATTTTAATTGTTATTTTGGCATAAAGACAAGGAAAGATGTTTTGGTGGTCTTCAACATTAGTAGTAGATGATTAAAAAGAATCTAGGTACTGTTAAATATACTAATTTTAAAGAAGCATGTATTCACATTAAATGGTTTTACATATTACACAGATATGTTACACTGTGTTTCAACCACTACAAATATATTGATAACTAAATTCTGTTTGATCACTCTTAAAACACACAGTGCAACTAAAGATAACAGAAGTCAGTGATAAGGTGAAAGCACAATTTCAGCTTCCAGGTTACTAGTTATATAGAATAAATTATTTTTGAAAAAGGTACATGTATAGTTTGATTTGGCAATGAAGGCATTTCTTGATATTGCACCAGAGTTGTAAGAAGCCAGCTGAAGAGGAGTTTTGATCCACAGACAAGCAAGCAAATCATCTTTGCAAAGAGCTTGGAGCACTGTTTGAATTCTCTTTCCTTGGCTGTCTCAATGAGTAAAGAAATAATTTACATTTATTATATAACTTATTTCCTTTGAGATTCTCAATCAATAAGCATTTATTTAAAATATAGGAAAAGCAGGATAGAGGACTTGGAATAAGGACTACTGCAACTCTTTCACAGACTTGATGAACTCTTCAAAGTGTTTACACACGAGTGTGAATTTGATTAGAAAGGAAGCATCAGTCTAATCAAAACCAGCCTCCTTCCCCATATATGTACAAAGACACACTGTACACTGATGTATTCTGTTAGCCCAACTTCAATCTGACAGTTTAGCAGCCACCCAGATGTATGCAAAGTTATAAATACTGTCTACATAGTGTCATGTTTCAGGACCTCTAGCACTGGTCCAGAGAGAAGAATCCTTTCATTTAAAAGTTAGTCATATATTCTGGAGTTGTTTAAAGATAAAAAATGAGGGATATGGTGGCTCACCCAATATATTGTATTGGGTCCTGCATTTTTTGTGTAAAACTATTTTTACACATGCAAGACTAGATGGCATTAACCCAGAGTATAAAAATGTTCCTTTGAAAAGCATGACAAGTTATTTTTCAACTTGGAGGAAAGTTCTGAGTGTGCCCTCCACCATGGAATTAAGTGCAGCATTTTATCCCAAGATTACACTGACGTCATAACGCACACTTGGGACATAGCATCCAAGCATGAAAGCTGCCATGCTCCCCACACAATGGCCAGAGAGGGCTTCTGCAGAAGCCAGAGCTTTTTGGTCTTCCTGACACCCTCCTTCCAGCATCCAATCTTGGGTATCTTGCAGTCCTGTATGAAGTACAGGACTTGAACTTTTCTGGGAAAGCATATCCATCCAAACCTCGGTGTTCTCATCTTTTCATTGGGTGATTCTTGGTTCTCCATGGATAAGAGTTATACCTAAGAGACCCAGAGTGGAAAGAGTTCCACATGGTTATAAATAGTTCTGTCTACATAGTCAATTTCAATAGCAAGCTTGGGCATATAAGTAAATAAATCATGTGAATAAAAAATACTTCTCTTTCGTAGAATGGTAAGAGTTTGAGGAAGCCCTCCCATTTTGCTGAAATTCAATGTTCATAGGATCTTTCTCAAACTATGAACACAATATGAACTAAGAACCCTCTCAAAGCAGCTTGTACCATGTACATTAAAATAGCTACTTTCATGCTTATCAGACACGAAGTAATGAATGTTGACTCCATGTCTTTTTACCTTATAAATGCTGTTATTTCTCAGCACATTTTATAATGCAAATATATTAAATGATCTTGGTTAAGCAACATGTGGAGAGAAGTGCATATATAATAGCTGTAATATTCACATTTCAATTTAAAGCTGTCCTTTCAAACTTATATATGGACCCCCCCAGACAAGCACTAAACCATGATCTGGTATGCTTCAGTCTTACATTAAAGGGGTTTTGCTTTGATGTGGAAGAAATCAGAGATGTTTTAAGTGCAGCAACAATGCCAATAATGAGAGTTCATAAACTCACTCCTAGGTTGATTATCTACAAACAACAACAACAAAAACTATTCACTATGCTTGCTCCTGAGCCTCTGAGGAAATACATATAAAATGGCAACAGTCATAGATGACCATTCTTGCCCCACTGCACTTGCAATAATGAGATGATAAGAGTCAAGTACAGAGACAGAAGACTGGTATGCTCAGCCCTCCAGCAGAGAGCAAAAATTCAAAATTCTCTCTAGGGATGATGGAAGAAAGTCTTTGTGGAGATAATAACTTCTATTGACAATACTATTTCTCTGCATTTGCATATCACAAACAGAACTAAATTTACCAAGGACAGATTTGAAGAAAATCAAGCCAAAAGAGCAAGTAGTTGAATAACATGATTCATAAGAAAAAAATGAAATGGCAGAAGGAAAAATAAACAGATGAACTCACCTTAGAGAAGAATGTAATTCCTATATAGTAAGCATAATGAGACTTTCTGAGCCTACTATCTCTTTTCTTGGCTGCTGACAATCTTTAAGAGAAAGTTCTAGAATAATTTAAAATGATCACAAGTAGCTTTCCTCGCTGGAGGAGGCAGTTCCTCTGAGTAAAAAATATTTGGGGGAAGAGCTGCGTGTAGGTTAGAAGCTTCAGCTCTAGAGAGCTGTCCCTGCCTTACACACTACTTCCCAGCTGGTGTCTATTGACTCCTTCCCCAATCCCTACAAAAGTCCACAAACCCCAGGTACGAGCATTTTGAAAGCTGGCAAACCAAGACTGGTAGAAAATGGAGATAACAGATCCAGTTCCTTGCTTTGAGGGGAAGGACTGGAGATTTCCTTCTCCTGGAGTCTCAGGGTTCCTAGTGGACTGGAGTTCTAGACACTCCCTACGGGAACTTGCCTGATGAGTAAGCACCTCATCCCTGCCAGTGCTTCCTGGAATCACTTCTCAGGTTCACAGGAACCTCAAACTAGATTTAAATTTCTAAAACATAAATATGTTCTATTTATGAGAACAAATAATAGTTATCTTAGAAGATAATATGCCGCCCTGTTAAACTGAAGTTTCGTATCTAGGGCAAGCGAATAGCAGCACATAGCACCATATCCTCCAAGCGTGTCTTACATTCACCTTGTTGCATTTCCCCCCAAAGTATTCTATGCAAATCATGGGTAGATTTCTGTGATGGAAATCCCAGTTTCTAGCTCTTTTAGACTGGAACAAGCAAATATTTAATTAAGGAAACCCATCTAGAAATGCCTTTCCATTTAAGAATGTTCGTTATCTTCCAGGCATCAATTATTACTATAGAAACCTTCAGTTTTCAGTGGAGAATACAGCAATGTTGCCACAAAAGCTGTACAACGTACATTCTGCTTATGTTTGTATCTAGTTGAGTTATGAAGCATTTAAAATAAAACTTTAAAATAAAAAATATTTCTAGAATTAAGACAAAATAGGCCTTAATATCTGATTATCTTAATTCATCTTTCACATTTGAAATCAAACTGTGTATCTCACCTAGTAGAAGTAAAATTGTAATAGCCACTTTCTTCTAGGACTTCTTCAATTACAGTCTAAAATTGAAAAACAGCCATGTTAGTATTGAATTAAAAGCAACAACAACAACAAAAAAGCTTTTAGGGGCACTGTTGGGATGTTACCTGCATCTGTTCATAGGTGATCCCCTCCTCCAAATCAAGGCTGGTGGGTGGGGCTGAAACAGATAAATTACAAAACATCCAACATTTGGTTCACAGCTTATTTTTTAAGTTACTTAGTATTTATTTGCATGTGTAACTGTTTGTGCATATGTGTACATGACCATACCAGGGTCTCTTGCTGCTGCAAATGAAAGCCAAATTGGCTTTCTGCTGGGGATCCCAGGCTCCCAAACTTTGCTAGCAAGTGCCTTAAGCCACTTCCTCTCCCCTTTTAAAAATTTAATATTATTTATTTGCATGTGTGTGCATGCACGTGTATGTATGTGTGTGTGTTTAGGCCACTCCAGGGTCTCTTGCCACTGCAAATGATTGTCAGCCTCACGCACCACTTTTTGTGTCCAGCTTTACATAGATGTCGGGAAATTGAACCCAGACTTTTCAAGCAAGTGCCTTTAAAGAAATAAGGCAGAAGAGGATCTATAAACATGTACCTAGGGTATGTGCAACTGCACACATGTGTGAACACCACACACACCACACACACAATGTACTACAAACACTAAAAAGAAAAGCAAATGACTTTAGACAACATTTTATCTTGATCTTACAAATTTCTTAAGGATAAATTTATATGAAATTGTGTTTTTCCTGGATTCACTTTCTCACTGGAGCACAGGAATTGGGCAGTGTTGACAGCAGAGACAATGACTTCTAAGGCAACAAACACTTTCCAAGTTGTCAAATTTTCATTGAACTGTGAAATCTTCATTTCCACCCATTGTACCAAGTGACAAAACTACAAGTGACAGGGACTCTGACATGATTTAAAAATTCTAAAATCTCAGAGGAGTGGGATGCAGCTTTTCAGCATCAAGTTTAACAAGAGAAGTTCAGTCATGCTGAGTTCCTGTATGACATGGTGTTTCTTTTATTTTTATCATCTTATATTTTTTATGTTTCTAAGCTGTAATAAGACAACATTTGAAGGAGTACTTAAAATTGTTTGTTTGCACGTGGGTGTGCTTGTGTGCACACACCAGAACCAGATGCTGTGCCACTTCTTATGCCCAGCTTTTAT
The DNA here is from genome assembly GCA_004024765.1 of Zapus hudsonius. Classification (NCBI taxonomy): domain Eukaryota; kingdom Metazoa; phylum Chordata; class Mammalia; order Rodentia; family Dipodidae; genus Zapus; species Zapus hudsonius. The sequence goes on from PVHP010004390.1 coordinate 15,837, forward strand.
GGATGGTTTGAGAATTGAACTGGACCAGCAGGCAGACTTTGCAAGCAAGCACCTTTATCATTTTCTTCTTCCTGCATTATTATTTTTAAGTTCTATCACTTACTTTATTGTTTTTAAATTATTTTTCATTTTGTCTTATTTCATTATTATATTTATATCTGTTTTATGAGAACAATAAGGTTCAGTGAGGTCCAAGGTCAGCTACTAAAGGGCTGGTTTGAGATTTGAATCTGAAAGCTGTGCTGTTCAATCCCATGCATGCCATGTGACCTCCCTATGTAGAATTTATACTAAAATGAAAAAAACTTTATTTCTGATATAGATTCTTTAGTTTTCTCCATCTTGAATATTTAAACTTTCCATATCAGCTTTTGATCTTCCGAGATGTTTGGGGCAGTTGACTTGCCAACATCAGTTAAGCAAAAACAAAGAAATTGCCGTTCACCTTCCAGGGTCTTGCTGTTTGTTTTTGGTATTAATAAATAATCACAAAAGCTACCTCAAGAGAGGAAGATGAATTTCAGGAAGCATCTAGATTCCATTATATGTGGACCTCAAATACTGTGGCAGATAACAAAAGTAATCTCTGCTTTTCTTTTGAGATTAAGGTAATATCTTAGAAATCCGTGTCTATCCAACATCCACGGTTCTTTTTGCTTGGTCTCTAGCTTTTTGTGATAGCTATATCACCCATACCTGTGGAGTCGCTTGTGGACCAGCTGTTTCCGCGGGATGAATGATGTAATAAGTGGCAATCTGCCATAAAGAAGTTCGGCTCTATAGGTTCTGGAGATCCCTGAGATAACTGAAACAGAAGAAAATAAAAACAACACATCTTATTTTATATTTAGAAGCAACTTATAGAAGACCTCGGTGTGAGGCTTTCAACTTCCAGAATTCTTGATTCTCCATGAAAACTAGAGTGGTCTGCTGTCCCTTGTAAATAGGGACAGGCATAAATTATTCCATAATAACATAAAAATTGGAACCAGGCAAATTATAGTGAAAGCAAGTTAGGCAATTCCCCAGTCACATATAAACACATGCTTTATAACTTTAAAGAGCAAAATAAAAGTGGATGGAAAAATAATGACATGGGCCTGGGACCTGGGCCTCATGGTGTGATTCGTAATCAAGCACAGGAAGGATGAATTCCACTATTCGACAGAACAGTTTGTCTAACCCAAACCAACCCTTGTTGATGCATCTGCTTTTAATAATGCCTTCCTGTTGGACTAGGGCTAATATTTTTCTAAATTACTATTAACTTTAGCCTCCAAACAGTTCCCAACACTCTGTTCACCCAATGATAGAATCCACTAAAGTCCCCATTGTTTAGTTTTCTTTTATAAAAATTTAAGTTTTCAATAGAATTTTAGGCTTTAACTATTTTCCAAAAGTTTTCACCATTAATTCCACCTAGCACCTAGACTGGTCAAAGTTTAGTGCATGAGTCAACATCCTTTTAAAATGTCAAGTATTAATAAGCTAGAAGCAAACCACACACTTTTGACTGTAACGTAGTTACTTTGGATTCACCTACTCTTTTCATGAATTACAACATATCAGCTTTTAGTTACTCAAGAATACCAGCAGTTTCTATCACAACTGAACAACATATGGCCCAGCCTGCTCACATTTTAGGGAGTTCATGAGAGAAATGAGAAAGTGTGTGTGTGTGTGTGTGTGTGTGTGTCCATCAAAAAACATTCCAGGGGCCTGGATAGATGCTCAGTGGATAAGAGTGCTTGTTGTGTAAACACGAGGAACTGAGCTTGATCCCAAGCATCCATGTAAAAATCCAGCCTGTTCACACATGCCTGTAACTCTAGTGAGGTGAGCAGAGACAGGAGGTTTGCGGGGGCCCCCTGGTCAGCCAATCTAACCAACATAAATTAGGGAATATTTTGATACAAAATTTTTATATTAGAAAGTCCTAAGAACTTTTATATTAGAAAGTCCTTTTGCATCATTGTACTTTGGGTACTATAAATACAAACCCTATATGTTTTCCAGTCTCCATGTTACCAAACATGTATTACATTAGAGTAATATTAATATTAGAATAATAATGTTTTGTTCTTGACATTTTGTAACAACTAATATTAGAATTACTAATATTAGAAAACACTTTAATATGACAGGATTGTAAGATGGTAAGGGACTGTGATACAGGAAGGTCACTCTGTCTCCCAGAGCCCAGCTATCAGCTTGCACTGACCAAGCTTCTTAATGTTCCTCAGGATAATGTGTTAACCTTGAAATGACTTCATACTGTTTTTCATATGGCTTAGTACAGGAGTAATTTGATTGTCTGACATGCTCATCCTGAAGGAAAAACCAGAGAGAGCTAGCTCCTTTTAGGCAGTTTCAGTTAGAAATCGAGGCCCAGAGAGAACCAGAAGATGCCACCCCACACGCCAACCCTCCTTGTCACCAAAGGGACTCTGGTGTCTGATCAAGACTTCAACTGGCCACAGTGCCCCCTGCTGCCCAAAAGTCTATTGCACTACCCAGATAGATGGCCCAGGTGGTCTGGCCCTGAGGTCCACCATCTAAATTTACAACCCAATTGGGTCTTCCCCTTGGATACCTGTTTCTGACAAAAGAATATATTTTCAATTGCTCTAAAGGCTGCGTTTTTCTCCCCCAAACCTCTCTGTATGATTCTCCTGCCCTTACCCTGTGCTGCTTGGATACACATAAGTCTGGCCTTTACCCCCGCCAAGCCTTGCTGTGTGGGGGGTGGGGAGGGAGAGCATAGTATTGCTCCTTATTCTGAGTAAGTTCTGCTCTGTTTTGTAACTTGGACTAACTTCGCACTAATTACATGTGTGATTGCCCTCTTGTCTCTGAATCTAGGATATGCATATTTCCCTTACACTTCAGATCTACCATGTGGGTGCTTTGTCTAACTCTAGGCCTGTTATAAGGAAATAGCTACAACTAACTCTGTGATAATACAAGGGAAAAGCCTTTTTCTAAACAAAAATTATTTCAAGGAGACCTGAGAAGATGTCTCCACAGTAAATGGTACTTTATTGCATTCACATACAGCTGGATGCAAAGTGTGCATGTATCTGTGATTGCCTACAGCAATGAAAAGTAGAGTTAGGAGAATGTGAGCGGTTATGGGCCAGCGAGTCCGATGTTTGTCTGTAGTTTGCAGAAATAAGAGACCCTGCACATAAAAGGTGTAGCACAGACACCTTGAAGTTGACCTCTGACCTTCACATACATACCATACAGATGCATCCTCCTACACTAATTAACTAACTTGAAAAAAATATGAGATTTCCATTAAAAAATAAATGCAAGGAAAAGGATATATACCAGGAGTGGGGAAAACAAACATGAACTTCTAAGGTTTAGTGGGTCCAGGACATTCATCTAGAAATGCATGAATGCATTATAAACCTACATTTTACGTGAGAATTAAAATACAGACTATCTCATACACAATACATAAACATAAAACAAATTTTACATTCAATAATGATACACTAAGGACCGAGGCACTGGGAAATGAAAGATGAGTGCCTTGGGAAAAACAATGTAGGTGGATGAAAGCTATTTAATACACAACCTTAGTGAAAGGATGACTGAGGTATAGGAACAGGGAGGGTGGCTGTGCGCAGGCAAACTTAAGAAGACTTTATAGATGAGCTGAGTCTTCAGGCCAGTGCTGAAGCAGAGAGCTTCACCTTCTAGACTCATTAGGCTTTACAGGCAAGCACCTTAACTGCTAAGCCTTCTCTCTAGCCCCTGAATACCACTTTAATGAGAATATAAAAAAACAAGCAACATGTAATCTTGTATTGTATAGACTTGACTTTCTGATGTTTAAAAATGTATTCCTTGGCACTCAGATAAATATCTGAGGCCTCCTTTACCTCTGCTTCATGTCTGCCAGCTTCGTGTCTTGCCCTGTATGTTAACACAATACATGCATGAAGAGGCCTTGCTCTCTAGTTTCTGATGGATGGGTTCATGCTTTGTTCACCTGCAGCTGCATCTTCTCAGCTCCTTGCTGAGAATGGTGCACACATTGCTGAGAGCCAGCAAAGCCTAAACCTGCTGCTTGCCTTTCTTTATTATAGGGTCCATCATCTTTTCTTGAAGAGTATGATGCTAAAGAGTATATCACTGAGGGATATAAAACCTCAAAGGAAGAGCCCAGGGCAGCACAATGCCAGGGTTTAAGTAGATGAGGAAACTTTTTACACAATGTGAAAATGGAAGGGGCCACATGTCCCCACCCAGAAGCCTGACCTGGCTGTACCTGGGTGTGTGGGGACACTTCCAGAACAAAGAGAGTTCCTATTCCCAGGTTAAGTAGAGGTAAACAACTTTCTTCCTGTTCGATTTAATTTATTCTCTGTGTATATGGAGGAAATATTTGCTGCCCCAATGTTGAAGAAGGAAAAAGCCTTGCCACCAGCTCATTTGTCCTCACAGATGATTAAAACCATGGCCTGGCACAGTCAAGTGCTGGCAAAGCTCCATTTAGAAGTTTATTGAAGACCTTTCAAATAAGAATTCTTAATAAGCTTTCTAAAATGGGCTATACATGTTTTAAAGGAAAGATAACATTTATTCTTTAAATAAAATATACTTACACTGAAATCTTAGTCATCTGAAAATAATGGTTACAGAAGAAGGTTGGAATAGTGAGGCAATGCAGACCTTCTGTTTGCAATTATACACAAAGTAAAGGAGGTAACAGGTACCCTGAGGCTGTATTTTGCCAGCTGACAGATCTCATAAACATACCTTTTTAATTTCAGATTTCAAGTTACAAGGGTTGCTCTGCTGGCTGAAGAGGGATTTCTTGAATCTCTCTATAACCCTTCTTTTCAGATTATGGTGCAAAGCTGGAGGAAGCTGCAGAAAGTGAGAAGACAATTATCAAAATCAAGTTCTCACACTGTATTGCTGGCCACCAGGAAGTATTTATTGAGGACCAACAGAGCAATACACACATATTGGGACTGAATAACAGACTACATTTTAATAAAAACTGCCTACAACTCTTCATACTATTGCCAGAAGGAATAAAATACATGGTTCTCATCTCTTCCAAGGGTCTCTCATCCCATTATACTGACAGTGCTTTGACACTGTCACACCTTTATGAAGAACATCCTTGGTACAGTTGCCTGCACCATTATCTAGGATTCTTCCAGTTTGTATGGGAACCATGGAGCCACTTGTAGCCAATAAACTAATGGGCATTATTCTAATAAAATTAATCATTAAACCCATGTCAAAATTATTATCCTTTCCCATGGAATAAAAGAGGAAATTGTGCAATGTGAATGAGAGCAATTTTTATTGATATCTTTATTATCCATAATTAGATACGTTATATGAGCAAATCTTATGATGGTACCCCCATTTCCCTACTTCTTGCCCCCAATCCCCAGGATATCCTCCTCTTTGGGCATACTGGATCAGTCCATGGATTAGGGGGTTGTGAATTGTACAAGAGATATCCAGTGCCCCCTCCCCACTTTGTGTGTTCTTGCTGAGGGGTTCAATGTCTCTGCATATTCTCATCCACTATGGCTCTTACATTCTTTCTGTCCCCTCTTGCACTGAGTTCCTGAGTCATAGTGGGTGAGTTTTAAGTCTGTTTTATTGTTGAGATCTTATGTCTCTGGACTTCTGCTTTGGGTTGTGTTGGATATCATTGCTGTCTGTCTTGTTGACCTATCCTGCATTATCTGAATTGCTGTGGAGATAGGTCTCTTGCTTATCACATCTTTCTCAAATCAACCTTTCTCATATGTTTCATATGGGGCCTACATGATAGGCAACAGGTAGTTCATCTCTTGCCTGGATGTCAGCCATCATCCCATGGCTTGTTGATGGAATTGGGTTGAACACCGCTCTCTCACTGCCTTCTGAAAAGTACAAACAGAATCTCCACCGGAGAGTAAGATCAGTATAGGTTAAAAGAGATACACATTGCTAATTTGGCAAGATTCTTTTGGGTGTAGCCTCTCTGTAAGTCCCTGGTAGTGGGACTTTCCCCTGGGAGCCCAGGTTTTTGGTCCCCATAAGATTTTTGCCCTGGATCCCAATTCCAGTTAAGGGTTCCTTGTCACTGAGTGGATCCCTTAGCAAATTTGAAAGCCGTTGATTACCACCTTAGGTTTTGGCACCACTATTGCACAGGTGATCACTTCTTGACTTTCTTGTCTCTACCATAAAGCAGTGTGTTCAGCATTCTCATGACATCAGTCTGAATTATATCTGCTTTCTCCAAATATCATGGCCCAATTTTCCCCTGGCAGCTTATGTAGCACATACCAGTACTACACATCAGGGAGCTGGTTCCCATTATGGATCTCACAAGGTATCTTGGTGTTGCACAATGACTTTCTTGGTTTCTTCAGCAAAGGGTCTTACCTTTGGCCTAGGGCAGATATTCAAGAGCTTTGACAGAAGCCTGTCTTGTTTTGAGGACCTCATGGGTGTCACTGATCAACAGCTCACTGTGAGAAGGAACCATGACTAGGACAGGGAGTTGTAGTTCTGATCAATTTTCCATTGGGTTAGACTTACTCCCATTCTGTTCATGACTCCTCTTACCAGACAATGCCCACAGCTTCCTTGAGAGCTTACTGTATGAAAGTAAGGATTTTATGGTTTCAATTCATTACTGGCTTAGCTTATTGTGTATGTCCTTCCACCCTACCACTCCTCCCCCCATTCTTTCCATCCCCTTTGACAGTCTCTCAATTCACCTGTCAGGTTTGTTAGACTTTATGCTTAACCTGGTTAGGAACCACATATGAGTGAGAATGTGTGGTGCTTGACTCTGTTCTTATGTGACTTTGCTAAGTATAATCTGCTCCAAGTCCGTCCACTTTTCTTTAAATTTCATTATGTCATTTTTCCTTTCAGCTGAGTAGAACTCCATCATGTAAATGAACCACAACTGTGATATCCATTCATCCAGACATGGGCATTTGGGTTGATTCCAATTCTTAGCTATTATGAATTGAGCAGCAATAAAAATGGTAGAGCAGATATCTCTGTGGTGAGGCATAAAGTCTTGAGGGTAGATGCCTAGTAAAGGGATAGATGGGTTCATTGTAGCTCTATGTCCATTCTATTCATGAGTCTCCACACTGATTTCCATAGTGGTTGAACAAGTTTGACATCCCACTAGCAGTCAATGATGGTTCCTTTTTCCCTAGATCCTCACCATCATCTGTTGTTGTTGGATTTTTAAAATAATTGCCATTCTGATTGGAGTAAGGTGAATCTTATTGTAGTTTTGATTTGCATTTCCTTGATGATTAAGGATGATGAGCATTTTCTTTCATGAGAGTTGGCCATTTGTGTTTCCTCCTCTCTGAATTCTCTGTTGAGAACTATGCCCCATTTTGTGAGGTGGCTGTTTGATTTTTTTTTAAGTTCTTTGTAAGTTCTAGATATTAGATCTCTGTCTTTGTTATAGTTGGCAAAAATTATCTCCCAGTTTGATGGTGGTTTATTGACTCTGAGTATGGTATGTTTGTCTGTACAGAAGCTTTTAAGCTTGATGAGATCTTAATGGTAAATTGATTGTTGTACTTCGTGGGCTACATTGTTGGCACCTTTGCTAAAGATGAAGTAACTATAGTTACTCAAACTAAGAGCAGGGTCTTCAATTCTGTTCCACAGGTCTGTCTGTTTTTATGCCAGTACCATCCTGTGTTTGTTACAATGGCTTTGTAGTGTATCTTTAGCTCAGGAATGGTGATACCACCTGAGGAGGATTTTTTTTTTTTTTACTAAGGATAGATTTGGCTATCTGAGGCCTTTTGTCATTCCAAATAAATTTTGTGATTATTTTTTCTATGTCTGTAAAGAATGAAACTGGGAATTTTATTGGCAGAACATTGCATCTGTATATTGCTTTGGAAGGATTGCCATTTTTACAATATTAATTCTACCTATACAAGAGCACAGAATATCTTTCCATCTTTTCACATCCTCCACTATTTCCTTCTTGAGGACTTTAATGTTTTCATTATACAAGTCTTTCACATCCTTAGTTAGTGCTATTCTAAGGTATTTAATTATTTTTGAGGCTATTGAAAATGGGACAGTCTCTCTGGTTTCTTTTTCTGTATGCATGTCATTTGCAAACAGGAAGGCTACTGAATATTGTGTATTAATTTTGTATCCTGCCACTTTGCTGAAGGAATTTATTACCTTCAGGAGTTTACTGGTACTATTCTTGGGGTCTGATATGGACATGTTCATGTCATCTGCAAAAAGGGAGTTTTAGCCCTTCCTTTACAATTTGTATCCCTTTTGTGCCTTTCTCCTATCTTATTGCTTGGGCAATAAGGGCAAGCACTATGCTGAAGAGGAGTGGTGAAAGTGGACACGCCTGTCTTGTTCCTGATTCTAGTGGGAACTCCTTGAGTCTTTCCCCATTGAGTATGATTTGGGCTTTAGGAGTTTTGCATATTGCCTTTGTTATGTTGAGTTATAATCCACCTATGCCCAGCGTCTCCAGTGTTTTGATCATGACGTGGTTGTTGAATTTTGTGAACGGCCTTCTCTGCATCGATTGAGATGACCATGTGGTTTTTGTGGTTGAGTCTATTAATGTGGTGGATTGCATTAATCGACTTCCATATGTTGAACCATCCCTGCATCCCTAGGATGAAGCCTACCTGGTTTGGGTAGATAATATTTTTGATGGGTTGTTATATTCGGTTTGCGAGGATTTTGTTCAGAATATTTGCATCTAAACTCATCAGGGATATGGGTCTATAGTTTTCCTTTCTTGTTGGGTCTTCGTCTGGTTTTCGAATTAGGGTGATGCTAGCTTCAGAGACAGAGTTTGGAAGCATTCCCTCTTTTCCAATAACACAAAAAAGCTTCAGAAAGAGTGGTTTCAGTTCTTTGATGAAGGTTTGGTAGAATTTGGCTGAGAATACATCAGATCCTGGACTTTTCCATTTGTGGATGTTTTTGGTCACATTTTCAATCTTTGTGGATTTGTTAGGTTTATTTAGGAGCTTTATCTGCTCTGGGTTATGTTTTGGTAGGTGTCCAGGAATTCATCCATTTCTTTCAGGTTCTCCAATTTTGTGGAGTAAAGGTTTTGGAAATATGACCTGATGATTCTTCCAATTTTATTGGGGTCTTTTGTGGCCTCTCCCTTTTCATTTCTGATTTTGTTGATTTGAGCCTTTTCTTTTTTTCATTTAATTAGATTGGCCAAGGGTTTGTCAATCTTATTTATCTTTTCAAAGAACCAGCTCTTAAGCCGGGCGTGGTGGCGCACACCTTTAATCCCAGCACTTGGGAGGCAGAGGTAGGAGGCCTTGAGTTCAAGGCCACCCTGAGACTACTTAGTGAATTCCAAGTCAGCCTGGAATAGAGCGAGACCCTACCTCAAGAAAAAAAAAAGAACCAGCTCTTCATTTTTTTCTATTTTTTAGTAATTATTGAGAGCTATTTTTAGCATTAATAAGCCAATGGTTAGAAGACAGATGAGAAAACCAGTGGTTATAAATTACATATGTGAGAATGAAAGGAACAGATTTTACGTAGAGATTCAACGTAGACACACGTGTTGACGGGGCATGGCTTGTGCACACTTTCCTCTTAGGAATTCAATGGAGTCGAGAGGGCAGGTAGAGAGCTGGTGTTAGCATTTCCCAAATCCCCTCAAACCAGAAGACAACACCTCCTAACAGCAGAGGGCAGTGGTGAGCTAAGACTGGTTATTAATACATGTGATTTCTATATGCTGGGTACCATGATTATATGATTATATCTTTAAGCACATTATTTTGCTTCCTCCCACATAGCAATTTAAAAATCAGGTATTATTTCCAGGTGAGGAAACCAAGGCCTAATACTGTACTTTCGGAAGTTACAAACCTTCTGCACTGGCAACACCCATACCATACAACACTTTGGAGCTTGTCTGCACTCTGTTTCTTTTAAGGCACACAGCAGTCCAAGAAGATGTTCCATCTTACTGATAAAGAAAATCTGGAAAAGGTAATATCTCCCTCAAAGTTGCACATCTAAAAGGTTGTTATTTGTTTGTTTTACTGTTCAGACAAAAGTATAAAGTAACAAAGAAAAAACAAACGCAGATATGCATGTTTTCTCAAACTTGCATAATACATAGATTTTTTTTAAAGCTGAATTATCTGTCCAGTAATACATCAACCAGACTTCACAGGGTTCACAGGGTTCATCTTAGTGGATGTTAATCAAATAACTTAATCTGTTTTTGAAGACAGTTATCTTGATATATCACTCTTTAGGAGATTTCTCTGAATATTAAAATCAAATGATCTAAGATTACTACTAAAACAAACACACAAAATCTTCTCTTAGAATTTAAAGACCCTAAAAACAAGATTTGAGAAACCCAGCTTTACCCTAGTTTACTCCATTTAATCTCAGTCACCATGCCATAAGGACTCAGGAAGAGAGGAGAACCAGAGGGATGACAGACCATTCATTCTCTTAACTTTCCTCCTACTGCTCAACATGGAATGGCTCGGTAAGGATGGTAAAACTGCAGTCCTTTTTATAGATAATGTGCCTGACCACCATGAGGATGGTGCCCTCCTGCTGGCAACACTGTGGCCTTATGATGCTGATTTCAAAGCAGTCACAAAACAAAATGATCAGATCAGCGGATCATACCCAATGCTAATGTGACTGTGTAAGTATTGAGCAGAATTTAAAAGATAATTGTGGTGATTTGGATCAGATGTCTCTCATAAGCTTATGTATTATGAATTTTGAATTCTGTATTATGTATTCTGAATGCTTGGTGACAATTTGGGAGGTGGAACCTTGCTGAAGATGGTGTGAGGGTGGTAATGATCTTAGAGTTCAGCTCACTCTCCTGCTGCTGTTTTCTAACTGCTATGGCAGAGATGAAGTCCAGCCTCTGCTCGGGCCATGCTTTCCCCTGCCACCATGAAGCTTCCGCTCAAGACTATAAGCCAACATAAAATCTTTCCTCCCATCATCTGCTGTATGTTAACATAAGGCTTAGCAAAGTGAAGGCAATCACAATCGTAATGTATGTCCTTGAATCACCAAGTCTGCCTAAACAGACTGTTGATTATAAAACAGATGTGTTACTGATTTAGTCCTTAGGTTGCTGGTTTTAAGATTCCACTCAGGTTGATAAAACCAGTGTGAAATCAGTAAAGGAAGAATGACTTTAAAGTCCTTCCTTCCTTGTAAAACTGTTGCCTTTAGATGATTTTTGCAACTGTCTCCATGGAAACTGGACAGGAAAGGCCACTGCACATAGGAAGCAAGGTTTCATATTGGTTTGTGCACTGGTTGTCAAGAGGAGCTGACTGAAGTGTCAGGGCTTAAGTCACAGCCCAGAAGGAGAGCATGAAGGGGTCTCTTTCTCAGTTCAGCCTTACTTTCATCCAACGTCCTTTGAAACTAGAAGAGAAGAGACTCAGCTTGGTCATTGGTGTAGCAAATACACCAGCATCATGTTTTGAGGCTTGCGTGTTGTTCCTTTATGCGAAAGAAACTGACTGGGTTGAGCAATCTAAGTTACAAGTTTCACAAAACAGAATCATTACTAAAGTGCATTCTGAACTCACAGCATGAATGCTTGCATGCCACCCAGCCAAAAAAGTATAAAATCATATGCTCATAAATTAAGAGCATAATTTACAGTAGTTTCATTCCTGTTTTGAAATGCTTGGAAATCCAATAAAGTGAAATATATCTATTTAAAAGTTTCAATTAGTACATGGAAGTTATGTTTAAATTTCAAAGTAAATTTCTTGAACTTAATGATTAATAGTTAACTAAAAAGCTACTCACAGCTATATCTACAACACTAAAGAATATGTTACCATATCCCCATGTCAGAGCTTAAATGGACACACAATTCAAGTATGACATGTGGACTGCATGGATCTGGCAGGCTACATTCTGATTTACGGACGAAGCTGCCCCCTGACAAGTTATTGTATTTCTTCGTGCTCCTTTTTAAATCTTTATTAACATATACACTTGGTAACCTCTGACATGTCTTCCTGCTCCCTTTCCCACCCTACTTTCACTCTTCTGCCCCTGGCATGCCTTCTTGATTCTTAGGATGCTCTTTATTCTAATCAGTTGAACAATTCTATGTAATAACCTAAAAGACAAGCTGGCAGCAGAAAACAGTTAGAATCATAATTTTGACTCTTTCATAGTGAACCCATCAGGTAGGAGCCTGACTGCTCAGTTAAGGAAGCCCCTTACCAGAGGGACAAGGATGTGAGGGAAGAAAGAAAAAGAAAACAGAAGAAGGAAGTAGCTCGGCCTTCCAGGTTCCCAGGATAAGAACGCTTTGGTGTATGTTAGCCTGTCCCCTTGAGTGTCCTGCTTCCTTGTGGGGTTCCACACAAAGCACTTGGAGAAGGGCCAGCTTTTGCCCTATTCATATCTACTCCCATTCAGTAGCATCAACTCTATGTTTATTATATAAGAGACTTGCCTTCCTGATCTTATTGAAGGTGCTTAGGTATTCTGCCTAGAGTTAGGATTCATAGAATGTACTGATGACTTGGTGCACTCTGCCTCCAGATAGGGTTCACTTCAAGTTTCTCCAGTCATTCTGAGCCTTTATTGTCACAGATGTATCTTGACTTTCTGGCCTGAGGAAATGAGCCTTCCCTTCTTGAAAATTGGATGACAAGCTCACTGAAAATAGAGGTCTTTAATAGGGGCGTGTGTTCTTCATAAGACCCACAACAATGAGGATCAAATACATAACCAGAGTTGGATCTCCATGTGAAGCTGGGGGTAGGGTGGGAGCAGTTAGCACACACATGGCTCAGATTGGAGTGTGTCAGACACTAAATTGCAAGATTTTGTTGTTACATAGCAGTAGCCCCTCTTACTTGTAAGAAGTAGGTTCCATAGATGTGAGCCGAGGAGTGAACTCACTGGCATGAGTGCACACACTGGAGAGTCCAGATTTAATGCACCAGTCCATATAGATGTAAGTGCAGCTCGTCTGCCTGGTTGAGGAAACCTCCAATGGTGGCCTACCTTTATTTCAGTGGGGATAAGGTGCTAGATTATCTACAGGAGAGAACTGGCAAAGGTGCAAGAAACGAGATGAATAGCTGCCTTACTACCTATGCTCAGTAATGCCCTCTCTGGTTGATGCTCAACAGGACCCTCCAGAAGCCCAGTAGAGCATTGGGTGAGGGACCCTGCATCAGTGAGATTTTAATGGTTGGCTTCCTTTCGTTGGTACACGCCAGGGAAGGATACAGGAAGCCACAAGTGACTAGTAGAGGCATCTGCCATAATGTGAAGTAGGACTGTGCCTAGACTATGACAGCACTGGCGGCCATTAGTTGGCTAGGGTGTTCCTGGGAATAAAAACGCTCATCAGGAATGCTTGCAGGCCACCCAGCCAAAGTTAAATGGAGTTTAAATAACAGAATAGAAGCTCTAGGTTGCATAGCCATATTCCAGACTGAGGTGTCACTGCCACAGCCAGAGGGTTCCCTGAGACTCTGTTTCCAGAACTCAGCCAATTCAAAGGAAACCCAAGGCCCCTGAGTCCATGGAGGATAAGCCCTAAAACACCACACAGAGATACTCTATAAGCTTTCCTCTATGTCTTCCACAAAGAAATTTGTAGCCATTTATCCGAGTTGGCACTAAGGAAAAGGAATATGCAGGCTTCCCAGGAATCAGTAGTAATTTCTACACTCTTATAATGTTATTCCAATGACCACTTTTGTTTTTTTCTCTGAGATGGGTAGTCATGGAGTCTAAACCCACTCTTCTTACCAAGAGCCAGCTGGTGCACAGGCCCATAGTACTTCTCTAAAGCCACCGAATGCGTAACTGGATTTTTATAACTGGATCTGACAGCCCCCACATCTTTGAGTATTAAGATGAGGGAAAAACACAAGATTTGGAACAAACTTGTCAGGTGACAGCCTGACTGCTCAATTGGGCAAAGATACAACAATGAGGATCAAACCCATAATCTAGAGTGACAAGAGGCTCTTTGAGTATTAAGGTGCTTTACTCACAGATGCATCTCAAGTGCTTAGAAGAGTGTGGGTACATGAGAGGCATTTTCTAATTAGATGACAAAAGGCTGAATAAACAGTGCATCAGATATACTTCCAGACTTTGGAATAGTGACTTTCTTCTCTGAATGTCTATACTACACTTCTTTTCTATAAAGATTTCTTTTTAAATTACCTTTGGTGAATGAACATCTAAGTTCTTTATACTAGAAAGATTTCTCAATATCTAATAGCTCTCTCAGGGTCTAAGTGCTATTGAAATTTACAAATAGAAAATCTCAATCCTGTGTTTTATGGGGGCTTACACATCTCTGAAGTGGTCTAGTACCAGTGCAGGTGGTTTAGAGGGGCTATTTTTTCATTCTTTCATGTGGTAAAGTTGCTTATAGAAAAAGAAGCTGAAGGCTGCTGAGATGGCTCAGTGGTTAAGGTGCTTGCCTGGAAAACCTTCCCCAGTACCCACGTAAAACCAGATGCACAAAGTGGTGCATGCATCTGGAGTTTGTTTGCAGTGGCTAGAGGCTCTGGTGTGGTAATTCTCTCTCTCTCTCTCTCTCTCCTTACAAATAAATAAGCAAATAAATAAATATTTTTAAAACAAAAAAATAGGAAAAGCAGCTGAACACTACACGAATGGGCCATTGCTGTGGAAGTCTGTTTGGGCTGGGCACTAATGGTGAGAGTAGGTTAGAAATCATGGGAAAACCTGAGGTATTTGGCATTTTACCCTAATGCCTTTCTGGCAGTGCTTTTGATCCTAAGTGTCCCTGCTTATGTATAGTTGGGAAGAATAAGAACAAGTGTCCATTTTAATTCAGCATCCCAACAGGTTGTTACTTCATCAGCACTGTTAGTGTTGGACTTACATTTAAGATGAGAGAAAGAGGAGGCTAGGGCACTGACCTGTGTGATGTAGATGACTTTGTGCAACTGAGTCAATATCTGCTGAATGGGGTCACTGATCTGACGCACTTTTCTTTGGGACACGGCAATTCCTGCAGATGCTGTGGGTAATAAATTCTTAGGTTATTCATGCTTTCTTTCAAAGGAAGAAAATGGTACAAACTATGGAAAAATTAAGCAAAGATATCATATTGTCTCAGACAATATGCAGAGATTTTGGCATGGAAAAAAAACAATTCCTTCCCTTCTCAGGTATAGCATATAAATATTACCCTTTGTGAGGTATTTTTTGTAAGAGACTGCCATTAGGAGACAATGGTGCCTTGAATACTGCACCACTGAAAATCCCAGATAAAGAAGCATAATTAAGAGACTCTGAGTTTTTTTTTGCTTATTTTTCATTTGATGTGTGTGTGAATGTTCATATGTATGCAGGTCTGCATGCACCTATATGTGCATGAATGTGCATGAATGTGGAAGCCAGAGTTCAAAACCTTCACTCTTCAATTTACTGAGGCAGTCTATTGGGATTTAAATTTGAACTTTAAAAAATATTTTATTTATTTTTGAGAGAGAGAGAGAGAGAGGGAGAGAGAGAGAGAGACAGAGACAGAGACAGAGACAGAGACAACATGGGCATGCCAGATCCTCTTACTACTACAAATGAACCCCAAAGGCATGCTTCACTTTGTGTATCTGGCTTTACAGTGGATACCTGGGAATCAAAATCAGGCCTTCAGGCTTTGCAAGCACGCATCTTTAGCCACTGAGACATCTCTCCCGCCCCAAATTTGAGTTTTTAATCCACCCCTTATGTGCCTTATTGACACAGGGTTAATTTCCAATATAAGACACTATTCATTCATTAATTTTGTGTACTGTTTTCTATAACATTCTGTTCTGGTTCTTTTAAAGCTGACATGTCAACTGCCAGCTCAGCCAGGCAGCCCTCTCTTCCAAAAATCTGCACAGTTTCATCAGAATTCTTTTGTAATTCCTCCCTGCCTTCTCTTTAGATAGTGTAAGACCACTGCTTTCTTTAAAGTTTAAACTTTAATGATTAGCTTTTATTTTAATTAAATTTTATTTTTTAAAAGGTTATACTCTTATATACCCTCTTCCCTGACAATGATTCGTTTTTACAAACCATCCCCAGATGCGCTCTCTTGAAATTCTTTAATTAGTCCCCCTCCAGCTATGTGAATCTACAGCCAGAGATGGTCATAAACTCTGCTTATTGGAGATCATGTTTTTGTGGTACCACCTGACAAGAGTCTTTCATTTGAATCCGGAGCTCATTTGGCTAGGGATCTCCTGTCTCTACCTCCTGGGTTATGGGATTACATGTAGCAGCATTTATGCTGGGGATCCAAACTCTTATGTGGTAAGCACAAAGCCATCTCTCCAGCCCCACTCTAGGTTTTTAACTTTTAGATTCATTATGTCCTATATGTATATTTAACAACTAATTTTATCAAAATTACCATATGCAGACACCAAACAGGAAACTTTTCACAGCAAAGAAATAATTTTTCTTACCTTAGAAGTACTACTTTTCAAATCTTTGATTATTATACACTATAATTTCTACTTGGATTTCTTTCCAGGTTGACATAGGCACAATTTTAATTTGCTCTGAATTCTCATCATAAAGCCACCTTGCTTTTGCAGATTCAGGCTAGCTGTTTTCAAGTAGCATGTGAGTTGCTTTTCTAATTTCATATATTTAATCACACTGGTCCATTCTTGAGAACTGCAAAGCTATCTAATGGAATGGCCCTGACTCCTCTATAAGCCACAAGGCCACCTCTGTTTCTTCTTACTCACATATAACACTGGAGAAAATGGAAGAGACCAGACATGTAAATGTCTAGTATTATCCTTCTCTCTTCCCTCCGTGTATACCATATTTCTTTAATATTACCCCCCCTTTTTTTTTACTATTTTTTTCATTTTTTAACAAAAGTACTAAGACCTCCTTTTCTTCCCCCAATACAGTAAAGGTATAAACCTTTAAGAAATTAAATTTGAATATAGCGATTACTTCAGCACAGATAAGATTCTAACAATGGACTCTATTCATGCCCTCTGAGAAAGTATGTGTATTTTACCATAAACATTGTTTCAAAATGTTCAAAGAGAAAATTTAATGTGTTGTTTAGAAGAATGAACTTATGCTATCATGAAGCTAAGGAAAACTTATATTTACAACACAAAGGATGAATAAACAAACATATCCTCTTCATTGATGTATTTAATGACTTGGCTGAAAAGTTCACACAAGAAATAATCTAGTTCCATGTCATCAGAGGTTAATACACAAGGTGTAGAAGTCTAGAAGATAGAGGGTCTGTTTCCCTTACAGAGTGTAATTTCTTATAAACATTAATTATTTGATCATCTAGATGAGATTTAATAAATTGCCACTAGGGAAACAAACAGGAAGGTAAGTCAGAATGAATTAATGCAATAGCAGCAAGAGAACAAAGGGCTGGCGGCCAAGTGGATACTAGGCTGGTCATGGCTCCTTGCAGAACTACCTCTCAAAGCCATACCAAAAATAAGACCATGTAATGACATCAAGTTCTTATTGGCACAGAAACATTATCTTTGAATTTTTATGTTGACTACTTTGTTTCAATTTGTAGCTTTGGTATTTGTAAGTAACAAGTTAACATCTCACAGCATTGCTAAGCCTCCTCAGATTTGCAATGACATTCTGAGGGACCATCACATAGACTTGACTCTATCTTAACTTAAAATGTTTTAGTTCCATTTAACTACTATCCTCTCAATCTGAGTAAAATCTTGATTTTTGAAAATAACTTTGCTTATTCTTCAAAAATAAAAATTCAAATGTACAAATAAAGCAAACAAAAAATTGCAAGTATTTTGGGTGAGACTTAAGGCTCTGGTAACAACCCATGAGTGAGTGCACTCATTCAGAAATAAACCAGGACATTAGCAGAAGGGTATGTACTAGAGTCCCCTTTCTATCCATTTCACACATACAAATGTATAACTTGGAACATTTTAAAACTGCTTGAGCCCTGATATAAGCTTAATGAGTTGTGAGCAGCACTTTGAAAAATGAAATGAAATTACTGGAATAATGTAGGAAAATTTCAGAACACACTACACAGTGTATGGTCCATCTGGTCAAGATAAAACATATTTTTCACTGAAGGTCACTTCCAAAAGGGTTTAAAAGATTCAACTATTAAAACTGTATACCTCACTTTCTTTCTCTATTTCTCTCTCTTCCTCGCTCCCTTTTCTTTCATTATTTTTCTCCCTTTCTAAATGAATGGTGAGACATTATATACAATAGAGACTGCTTTACAATTTGGTGGTGGTGGTGTTTTACAACCTACCATTGGTAAACTGTACCTGTGCAGCCAATTTCAGTTTATTTCTTATGGCTGTGGAATAGAGCTGTTTCTCTGAGTGCCCTGTGGCTTGATCAGCTGTTAGGAAACAGCTGAGCCCTTGCTTAAGTTTAGTTTCTCATAGTTCCCAGTGAAGCTGTAGAGCATCCTTTGTCCCATGATAAGCTCTGGGGTTCTTTGAAATTTGAAATGGGGCAGTGGGATAGCGAGGTCCAAGATATACATGTCTCATTGAAATAAACATATTCTAGGGTGAATGAACACTCTAACGAGGAAAAATTCATTTTTCTATCCCTGAGTTAATACTACATATTGTCGAAGCTTCTAATTGCATCAATTTGATTCTTTTCTGTTTTGTATTATTTGAATGAAAGTGAACCTATTAGGTCATTTTGGCAGGTTCATTGCTTATATTTTATGTTTCTTTTTAAAACTTTAAAAAAATGTTCTTAATTATATTCCTGAATTCCATTACTTTTATTGAATTTACATAATAAAATTATAACCTGATCTGTTACTTATCATTAATTCATCCCACCACCACCTAGCATAAGTGATTTTTTACTCTTAAGCAGTACCTGAACTGTCTATGGTACCGGCTGCTGATGGGACTACTGGAGGCTCTGGCATGAACTAGGGCTGGGAAAGAAAGCAAACTTAAGACTGGAAATGAATCAACTGGTAACACTTTTAAACTCTGGATGGATTTCCTGCATAATTTCAGCTAATTCTGGCTATGAAAAACCATCATTCTTCATCTTCATTTGATCAAATACTCATTTATTTTTATATTCCTTTGCAGTAAAGTGTACAGCAACTTAGCCTTCATTAAGGACTTTTATTTTAGGAAGATGAATATGATTTTAAAGATCCAAAAATATATTCTTTTATTTTTATTCTTTATTTAATGATCTGTGATATAAAAGATCATTGTACAACTTTATCCAGTTTTAA
Organism: Zapus hudsonius; assembly: GCA_004024765.1. NCBI lineage: Eukaryota > Metazoa > Chordata > Mammalia > Rodentia > Dipodidae > Zapus > Zapus hudsonius. The sequence continues at coordinate 35,146 of PVHP010004390.1, forward strand.
ATTATTTCACTTAATAAAATTTTTATATTATTTCATATTTTATAGGTGTTAATAATTTTGTCCTAAGAATTTCCTATGAATGTACATTAACCAAATAGTGAATACACTGTGACAGGTTCATATATATATATAATATATATATTACTTTGATAGTATTATTCCTCCATTATCCATCCCTTCAACTGGTCTCCACCCTATTTATAATAGCCTCCTCCTACAAAGCACATTTTACTAAAACAATTTCCCTTTAAATGATATCAGTAAGTGCTCAGGGCCTTGGAGTAAATACTGAGAACACACTTATGCACTTACACCCAAACACACACAAGAAAGGAAAGAAGAGAGGAAGAAGGAAGACAAGAAGACATCAATGAGGTTGATCACAGCTCACTTATAACATCGGTCATCTTTAAGATGGCCATCATTCATAAATATGTGATGTTTCTAATGCAAATCATATACAGTATTTCATTTTCTTAAAATTTAAAGCTAAGGCAAAGTATTTTTAACAAAATAAAAGTTTGTAGCAAATTTAATTAGTATTTTAAAATTTAAGGGAAACAACTAAATTCTTTATGATAGTTTATTTTATGATATCAAACATAAGGGCTGGATATATGTCTCAGTGGTCAAGTCAAATTCCCCTGCAAGCATGAGGGCCTGAGATCACCAGAGTTCAAATTTCCAATCCCATGTAAATAGCTAGGCATGATCCTGTGAACCTGCAACCCGAGTCTCATAGGAGAGCAGAGACCTGAGACTTGTCCAAGCCCTGCAAGCTCCAGAATCAGTAAAGAAAGCTTTGACTCAAAAATAAGACTGGAGAGAAGAATGATGGAATGGGACACTTGATGTTCTGCTGTAGCCACTGTAGCCACAGGTGAACGTATGGGATGGACATAACCCCATACCAAAACATACATTCCCTCTCTCTCTCTCTCTCTCTCTCTCTCTCTCTCTCTCTCTCAAAATTTAAATTACAAGTAACTTTGCTTACTCTGTGGCAAGCACACTCCCCATGGAGAATTAAGTGAGGCTTTGGGGAGGCAGGACTTCCTAAGGTTGTGAGCATGACACCTGGACGCACCTTCACTCTATGACCATTTCAGAAAATCTGTATTACCCACATTTTCATATGTTTTTGGAGAAGACTGAGGCAGAGTGGTCTGAAAGCATATTTCTCTCAATCTTCATGTTTGCTTTTTCAATGTCCTAGAACTGAGCTGACGAGCTGGCGTAGGGCTGGAACGTGCTATCCAAGCTGCTTGGTGAGAAAGTTCATCAACAGGCTTACCCAACTGATGAACAACCTGTGCGCTACATGAGTGGCTGGACCAACCACTATGTGCCCACTGGCATAATAATGGCATGGTTGGCATGGGAACAACCAGCTGGTCTCTGATTGGATCTGAGATCTGCTCCATGAGACAGAATATATACTTGGTACTGAAAACCTACCCCCAAAACCTATGGTTGTGATGGTCACGGGCTCCAGGAAACACTAGATTGAATAGTTCCCATCACATTTTCCTCTAAATATTTATATTATGTTGAACCTCAGAGACTAGTTATGATAACACTTTTGGTCAGAAATGTTTCTTTTTGATGATGGCAGTGACTACTGGGGAGATTCAATACTTGCCAAAGTGCTGATGATAAAGGAAGGGTGAGTGTTCAGTGTTTTGGTGGTTTGATTCAGGTGTCCCCCATAAACTTTATGTATTCTGAATGCTTGATCCACAGCTGATGGAAATTTTGGAATTGGAACCTATTGGGAGGTATGAAAATTGGGGTAAAACAGATTTTTCTGAAATGGTCATAGGGTGAAGGCGCTTCCAGGTGTGTTGTTGGGGGCAAGGACAAGCTTATGTGAATTATAGCCAAGTTTCCCCTTGCCAGTGTTTGGCACACTCTACTGTTGCTATTGTTCACCTGATGTTGGCCAGGAGTGTATGTCCAACCTCTGTTCATGCCATCATTTTACCTGCCATCATGGAGGTTCCCCTCCAGCCTGGAAGCCAAAATAACCCCTTTCCTCCACAAGCTGCTTTTGATACGTTTTTTTTTCATGCCAGAAACGAGAAACCTGACTACAGCAATTAAAAGCATCGTTAAGACATCTACATCACCCTCTCTCTCCTCAGCATTATGGGAGCATTAGGAGAGCGTGAGCAGAAAGAATGGAAAGAGCCAGAGGATGGAGAGGAGCACTTTGGGCTCTGTCTTCAGAAACAAAGGAACTGTGACATTTAACCTCATAGCAGCTGTTGCTGTCTCCACAAGATCTCCACACAAAAGGTCTCTTCAACATTTCATCATGGACAATGGAAAAGGGTTGTAAAGAAGGAATTCAGTGAAGTAGGATGGGTGAGGTGGGTACAAAAGGTATTGAGAGGGGATTGTGATCTATTTACTTTCGTGTATGAAAACTATCAATAGAAAATTCCTGGTTGCCATCCTTCAAGTCATGCTAATATAGTAAGAAGCAGTAGGAGTGAACAGGTCTTGGGGATACATACCTCATGCATGGAATTGCTTCCCTTAGAAAAGACACACAAGGGATCTACAAAGAACCATCTGTGAGCCATGAAGCAGGCCCTCATCAGACACTGAGTCTACCAGCACCTTGAGGAATGAAACTCTGCTGTAAACCACTCAATATGACTAAAATACCCAGACTTAGTGAGATTAAGGAAACTGCCTGGCATGATCACAAGGCAAGTGAATACCAGGACATGAAAAAGGAGGGTGTTGTGCGCTGGCTTCACCTGGGTGGACAAGGTCTTCCACATGGTCATGTAGAGGCCCTCGGGATACTACACATAAAGCCATAGTATCTATGCTCCTTTGCGAGCTGGAAATGCTACTTCTCTTATTGCAAGGGTGGAAACCAATCATTCTTTCTAGACTTCTGAACACTTAATTGGCTAAATATTTTTGTAAAGCAGTCATGATAAACTGGAAGCAGTAGGTCTTTGGAACTGCTTTACTACCCTGCAATGCTTTAAGTGCTTTAAGGTGAATTCCTATCAGCTTTCCCTTTGGTTGAAACTATAATTCACAGTATCTACCCTAAATTTGCTAATTACTATAAACAGAACAAAATAATGAGTGACTCTTTATTCTGGCAATTGATTAAGACAAAATATCAACCTCTTATTTCTCTAAATTATCCCTGCTACAAGTTGTGTGCTTTTTTAGTGTGTGTAGTGTGTGTGTCTGTGTGTGTGTGTGTGTGTGTGTGTGTGTGTATTTGTAGGCCAAAACAGAGCCTTCAAGTATTACATATATTCAGGAACACTATTTACACTCTTGCACACATGGACTTTCATATGCCCTGGAGCTCACTAACATATGGTCTCTCATTGGCCCTGTAACTTACTAATTAAGTTATACTGGTTGACCAGCATACCCCAGGCCTTATCTTATCTCCACTTCCCCAATGTTGGGATTACAGGTGGGCTATCCCCCCTCCTAAGCACTAGGAACACAGGCCACCACACCAGCATATGGGCAATGGGGATCAAACGTGGGTCCTCATGCTTGCAAAAAGAATTTTGCTGACTCTCTCCCCAGCCCTAGACACAGGCACTTTTAGACAACTATAGAAAACAATAGAGAATTTTCTGAAGATATATATATATATATATATATATATATATATATATATATATATATATATATATTGCAGTGAATGAGGCCAACACATACACAAGCTTCTCTCTCACTCGAACTATTGTCCTGGTGAAAGCACAGGCTCTCCCTTCTCTCAGTTTTCACCCACTGAGCCAGTGGTGGGTAAGGATGGGTTCCAAGGTTAGTGTGAGGACTATGTGAGGTCACAACATATTTAAAGCAGTAAGCCTACACTAGGCACAGGACCTGGATCTGGTATAAGGGATAGACCATTTAACTGGTAGGTTCAAAGAATAAGGGAGAGGTTTGCAAGTATCAGCTGAGGGCTATGTCTGGCATGGCTGGTATGCAGTGTGTGGAAAGTATGGAAAGTGCTCATCTGGTGAGGAAACTAGGAATCATACAGAATAGGGAAGAAGATCAAGAGACTGGATTTCAGGAAAGGCTATCTCATGAGAAGAGGTTTAGGGCTGTAGAAAGAGATCTGGCTTTAGTCAACTTTCTTCTAGAGGTACCAGCAACATGCTCTCAGGTAGGTCACAGTTCTGGGCCTTGCATGATTCATTTGAAGTGGGAGTGTGGAAAAACAGGAGTAAAATACAGACCTAGTTTCTCCACAATGAGGGGAATCAACAACATGAGACAAATATCTGTGGAGAACATGATCAAAGGCTCTGCTCATGAGGTATTTTATCACAGCAGCAAGAAGAGCAAATAGCACAGCTACACAGAGCACATGACAAAGTGCTGTGTTGTCTTTTATTTATTTGCACATGTGTATGTATCTGTGTGTGTTATGTTTTCCACTGCAAATGAGCATCAGACACTTATGCTATTTTGTGTCTGGCTTACCTTAGTAGCTTTGGAATTAAACCCAGGCTGCCAGGCTTTACAATCAAGTGCCGTAAACTGCTATGCCATCTTCTCAGCCCCCTACACTATCTTTCTATTGACAAATAAAGACATTTCAAGATAAGCATAAACTAAGTTATCTCATGAAAACCAAGCTAGTACTGCAGATGACACTTAAAGGGACACTACACACAGAGAAGGAAGAAAATGCTATGATAATGGGAAAGATTAATTTCATAAAGATGAAAAAGGCAAAGGAGGAAGGAATCCATCATGTCCAATGCAGTGAACCAACAAACTCTTCATGCTAACAGGGGAGAAATTCAATAGACAATCAATAAAATTACAGAAATTATTAAACCTTTGTCAATAATAACCCTAAGTGTAAATGGCTTTAATTCTCTAAGAGATACAAACTAGCTTATTAGATTAAAAACAAGATTCAAATATCAGCTATCTCCAAGAAACAAGCCTTACTAGCAAAGACAAGAGAAGGAAATGATGTAAGGCAGTTTGCAAGTGAATGGAGTCGAAAACAAGCTGGCATAGCTTTTCTAATAATTGAAAGTGTAGACGTCAATTTAAATTAGAAAGAAGAGATAAAGGTCACAACATATTTAAAAGAAGAGAATTTCATACAGTAAGCTCCTGAGGAAGCTGTGGGCACCACCCAGTTAGAGGGGCCATGAAGAGAATGGGAGGAAACCTAACCGAAAGAATAATTGCTCAGGCCTGCATCTCCCTGTCCCAGTTATTGGTTCCTTCCCACATTGAGCTGTTGATCAAAGAGACCCACCAGGTCCCCAAAACATGACAGACTTCTGTCAAAGCTCTTGAATAACTGCTCAAGCCTAAGGTAAGACCCTATTGCTGAAGACATCACAGAGTGTCTTCAAACAATACCAAGAGATCCTGCTAGATCAAAAATGGTAACCAGCTCCCAGATGGTAGCATGTGTAGCACTGGAAGGTGTTTCATGAGCTGCCAGGGGAAATTGGTCAATGATATTTGGAGAAAGCAGAGACCACTGATATACAATATAGACAGTTGTCACAAGAATGGAAGAGACCAACAAGTAAAGAAGGACAACAACAACAAGTAAAGAGGACATCTGTGCAGTAGCGGCACTAAACCTAGGAGGGTAATCAATGGCTTAATGATTGGCTAAGAGATCCGATCAGTGACAAGGTAACTTTAACTGAAACTGGGATCCATGGCAAAACCCTATGGGAACCATAGGTTCCTACGGGAAATTCCCACTACCAGAGAGCAACAGAGAGGCTACACCCATTAGAATCTTGCCAAAATAGCAATGTTTGTCTCATTTAACCTATATTGATCTCACGCTCCTATGGAGATTATGTTTGTATTTTTCTGAAGGCAGTGAGCTAGCCAGGGACAACCACCAATAAGATGGGATGATGGCTGACCTCCTGGCAGGAGATGAACCACCCTGGCCTTCACACAGGGCCCATTGAAACCTATAATAAAGTTAGGAGATAAACAGGAGACCAATCACCACAGAAAGTCTGATAACCCATGAAAGGTCAACGGAGACAGACACTAACAATACCTAACACAACCTAAAGCAGAAGTCCAAAGACACTTAAGATCTTAACAATAAAGCAGACTCAAAACTCACCCACTGAATATAAATGGACTTAACTCCCCTATAAAAAGACACAGACTTGCAGGGTGGATCAGAAAAATGGACCCTTCCATCTGCTGCCTCCAGGAAACACACTTTACTTCTAAAGACAGCAATATTCTTAGAGTAAAAGGATGGAAAACAGTTTATCAGGCATTTGGAAGTAAAAAGAAAGCAGGTGTGGCTATATTAATCTCTGATAAAATAGACTTTACACCAAAATTAATTAAAAAGGATAAGGAAGGTCACTTCTTACTCATCAAAGGAATGATCCAGCAGGAAGATATCACCATCATTAACATATATGCACCAAACTTGGGTGCAACACAGTTCGTAAAGGAAACCCTACTCAAAAATAAAGCAGAAATAGACTCTAATTCCATCATAGTAGGAGACTTTAATACACCTCTATCAGCTCTAGACAGCTCAACCAAACAGAAGATCAGCAGGGACAAGACAAGGCTGCCCACTCTCACCACTGCTCTTTAACATAGTGCTTGAAGTTCTAGCCCAAGCGATTAGACAAGAGAAGGTCATAAAAGGGATACAAATCAGAAAGGAAGAAATTAAACTATCCCTCTTTGCAGATGACATGATCCTTTATATATCAGACTAAAGAATAGTATCAGTAACCTCTTGAAGGTGATTAATGCCTTTAGTAACGTGGCAGGATACAAAATTAACACACAAAAATCAGTAGCCTTTCTTTATGCAGAAGACAAGCAGACAGAAAAAGACATAAGAGAGACTGTCCCATTTTCTATAGCCTCAAAGAAAATCAAATACCTTGGAATATCACTAACCAAGGTTGTAAAGGACTCATATAAGGAAAATATTGAAACACTCAAGAAGGAAATAGAGGAGGACGTGAGAAGATGGAAAGATATTGCATGTTCATGGATAGGGAGAATCAATATAGTAAAAATGGCAATCCTGCCAAAAGCGATTTACAGATTCAATGCTATGCCGATAAAAATCCCAACCTCTTTCTTCACAGACAGAAAAAATAATCTCTAAATTCATTTGGAAGGGCAAAAGACCTCGGATAGTCAAAACTATTCTAAGTAAAAAATTCTACTCAGGAGGTATCACCATCCCTGACTTCAAAACATACTACAAAGCCATAGTAACGAAAACAGCATGGTACTGGCATAAAAACAGAAAGACAGATCAATGGAACAGAATTGAAGACCCAGCTTTGAATGGAAGTAACTTTAATTATTTGGTCTTTGACAAAGGGACCAACCATATATGCTGGGCCAAAGATAGCATCTTCAACAAATGGTGCTGGAGGAATTGGATAAACGTGTAAAAAAATGAAAATAGACCCACTCCTTTCACCTTGCACAAAAATCAACTCCAAATGGATCAGAGACCTTAATATAAATCCAGTAACCATGAACACCCTGGAAGAAAAAATAGGGGGAACTCTACAAGAAATAGGAGTTGGAAAAAATTTCCTGAGCAAATCTCCAGCAGCCCAGGAAATACGACAAACACTTAACCAATGGAACCTGATCAGTCTCAAAAGCTTCTGTACAGACAAACAAACCATACTCAGAGCCAATAGGTCCCCTTCAAATTGGGAAATGATTGTCGCCAGTTACAACTCAGACAGAGGCCTAATTTCCAAAACCTACAGAGAACTCAAAAAAATTAATAACAAAAACCCAAAATGCCCCCTCACAAAATGGGATACTGATCTCAACAGAGAATTCACAGAGGCGGAAACACAAATGGCCTTTTCTCACCTGACAAAATGCTCAGCATCCTTAAGCATTAGGGAAATGCAAATCAAAACCACAATGAGATACCACCTTTCCCCAGTCAGAATGGCAACCATAAAGAAAACCAACAACAATCGTTGCTGGCGAGGATGTGGGGAAAAAGGAACCCTCATTCACTGCTGGTGGGATTGCAAACTTGTTCAACCGCTATGGAAAGCAGTGTGGAGACTTCTGAACAGAATGGACATAGAACTACCAATGGACCCAGCTATCCCTCTACTAGGCATCTACCCACAAGATGTCACATCTCGACACAGAAACATTTGTACAACTATATTTATAGCAGCTCAATTCATAATAGCCAAGAATTGGAATTAACCCAAATGCCCATCCATGGAGGAATGGACAGAAAAACTGTGGTATATTTACACGATGGAATTTTACTCAGCTGAAAGGAAAAACGACATATCGAAATTTAGGAAAAAAAGGTCTGACTTCGAGAAGATCTTACTAAGTGAACTCTCAAAAGAACAGAGAATAGAACACCGCATATTTTCCCTCATATGTGGTCCTTAACCAGGATAACTGTTTTCTTTATGCAGACTAGTAGAAAGAAGTGAGAGATTATGAATGAGGGGTAAGGGATGGGGGAGGGGAATGGCTTAAGCATGAGGATAAACCATATTAGGTTCAAAACTATAAAATCCTTAAGAGCATACTGTAACCTATTGAGAAAGTAGTGAGTGTCACCTGGCAAGAGGGGCCATGAGTAGTAGGGGAGATAGTCTAAGCCTGTGAATAATTAGATCAGCCTGACAATTCCTGGTTTCAACCACTGGTTCCTTCCCTCACTGAGATATTTACCAAAGCGACCCATGAGGTTCCAACAACAAGACAGAATTCTGTCAAAGCTCTTGAGTGCCCTCCCCAGGCCTGAGGCAAAACCCTGTTGCTGAAGAAATCACAGAATGCCATTGATCAGCAATGAGAGACCCTTCAACGTCCGAAATGGTATCCAGCCCCCAGAAGGCAGTTAGTGTAGTGCTGGAAGGCACCGCACAGGCTGCCAGGGGAAACTGATCAACGACAGCTGGCGTAAACAGAGACACTGACACGAAACACAATCTGTGGTCATGAGTAGGCTGACCACACCTCCTACTGGGAGGGAACAGCGAACCAAGAAAGGAGCACTTGTGTAATGGAGGAGCCTGGGCCTGGGGGAGACAATCAACAGCTTTCAAATTCAGCCAATTTTCAACACTTAGTGAGGGAGACCCCTTGTCTGGAACTTGGGACTCAGGGCGATAGGCACTGGATCCGGTACTCTTGGACTCCCAAGACAAGTTGTACTATGGAAGCGATTGATGGGGAGGCTACTAAAAATAGAATCTAGGTAATCCAGAATTGTGTATATTTGTTAACCTACACTGATCTCACTCTCTAATGGAGATTGTGTTTGTATTTTTCAGGATGCAGCGAGAGAGCTGGGGCCCATCTAACCCTACCAACTGACTGTAGGCCGATAGGTGAGATTCTGGCAAAAGAGGAGCCACCACAGTCATATGGTGGAGGATCCATATGGAACCCCACAGAGAATGTCGGGATGAACAAGGAACCCACAGCCACAGCTATTAAATCAACACAGGATAAGCCAGTGAGACAGAAACCAACTATTTTCGACACAAAGACCCCTAAGCTCACAACCTTACAGCAGCCTTAATACTCATCCACCACGACTCAGGGAACTATGCGGAAGAGGGGGCGGAAAGATTGTGAGAGCTGTGGTGGGCGAGATTATCCAGAGGCATGGCCAGGAGAGCCTGGCTGAATACTAGGCTATCCATGGTCCCCTGTCTCAAGGACTGATCCAGAGGACCCCTGGAGGAGGTTATCCAGCGGAGTGGGGAGGCGAGGGCAGCGGGGAATTGGGGATAACAACTCATTGTTTGCCCACTAAATATTGTAACTCATTATGGACAACAAAAAAATATGATTTGAAGATTAAAAAAAAAAAAGAAGAAGGATCTAGTGGAAGGGGGAGAAAAGAAGGTAACGTGATGGCATTATGTTCAAAATACGTCTTGTATGTATGAGATTTCTCAATAAAAAAGTTTTAAAATCAACTGACCGGAGGAAGGGAAAAAGAAGAAACACTGGAGGAATATGATCAAAGTACATGATATGAATGCATCAAAACACTGTCAGAAAGACTAAGGAACAAAAAAGAACAAATTAGTTCTGACACAGTAATAGTGAATTCTCATCAACAGATTATTCAGATCTATAGATTATGCATTATTTATAATAAATAAATAATGAACCTTCAGAACTAATGTGATCATAGATCAAATGTATTTAACAGATATTTATAGAACAATCCATCTAACACATGTGGAACATACATTCTTCTCAGTGAGTTTCACTAAAATACATCACATTTCTAAGAACTGACAAGTGCTATTCCATAAAATGTAACAGCTCCTACCCAACAAACAAAACAATAAGCACAGAGAAGAGACAGCTCTCCACAGAGGTTAGCTGGTGTGCTTAGAATTTTATTTATGTTTAGAACTTCCCTCTGTTTATGGCAAGTGGTACTATCCTGGTTTTCCATTTATAGAAGTATTAACTACCCCTATAAATAAGTTCAAGTTGAGAAATTGTATCAATGTTAAGAAAAACATTAGGGAAATGGGAGTACGAATAGTATTTAGTCATGGAAAAATCTGTGTAGAGGAAATTCACAAGTGACTGAAGCTGAGGAAACAGTGCTAAAATAATTAGCATTAAAGCTATTCTTTCATCTACTCAATCCCATGCTAATTACTGCTAGCACTTTCACCATGTAATGTAAGAATTTCTAAATTTTCATATCTATTAATAGGAAACTACATCTCTTATTCAGCCTGGGGAATATGAATAAATCATTGATACAATCTGGTTAATATTAAAAGATGGAACACCGGGTCTTTTAATAGCATTAACTTGAAGTACTTTTGTAGTATTCTACAGGAGTTTAGGGATGTCTTTCAATGCTGCTGTTATCCACTATGAACTCAGAGGTTCCTAAAAAATCAGTCAGCAAAATCATATGAGGCAGCCCCATAAACTATGAAAAAAAATGATTCTCACCTGTATTCTGCCACATGCATGAAAAAGAATGCTCACATATGAGGCCTATTCCTGGGAACTAATTCAGACGTTCACAAAATTATTTCTTCCTTGCCATTTTTTCTAGATAGACTATTTAGTCAATTCGGGGCTGTAGATATTGGTTATGTTTAATTTCTAACATGTTCCTTTCTATACAAGAAAATGAAATTAATTGTTAAATAAAAATATGCTAATGAAATGTGCCCTTCCCCGTGTTAGCACATCATTTACACGTGTCACCTTCTTGAGAGAGTAGTCCAAGGCTGGAGAGATGGCACAGTTGTTCAGGCGCTTGCCCATAAAGGCTAACGACCTGGGATTGATTCCCCAGTGCCCACGAAAAGGCAGATGCACAAAATCTGGAGTTTGCAGCAGCTGGAGGCTCTGGTGTGCCCATTCTCTCTGTCTGTCTTTATTCTCTCTCTGCTTGCAAATAAATATAAAAATAAAAATATTTTAATAAAGAGTACAGAGCCGAGGTCATGGTCTCCAGAAATGGCTGCAGAGGTGACTGGAGCTGCTGGGCATTTGTAATCTGTAAATCAACCAAGAGTCCAAACATTTATAAGATTCAGAAAAAAAATTTTGTAGTAAAGTAAGGAAGACTTAAAGAACCAATTTTTTGACTTGGATATATATTTTTTTAACTTTTAGCTCACAGGGACCCAAGTTTATCACGCACATTAATATGCTCTATGATGTTTGAAGGATTTTTATGGGGAAAAAGTCTTATCACTGATACTTGAAATGCTTTAGTACATTCTGATTCAAATCTTAAAACATACAAATCAAGTTAAAAAATTTAGTTGGTATGAGAAAATAGTTGGCATAAGAGGTATAATGTAAATTATTTGTTCTATATTATAGAGATAAGATCAATATGAAGAACATAGAATCAAGCCTTATGTGATACCCACTCAATCTACCCATTAGGAAAAATAAGTTCATATTATGAATTATTGTAGAACTATGACTTTCTTGTATCTATATGAGTTCTGTTCATTCGGTCATAAAATCAATCAACAGCAATCATATCAACTACATATTTATACTGTTAACTTACCATGGTCATAATAGCAGCAACAAAGCTACAGTTAACATGTTACTTTGAGCATTTTAGTAATAAAACAATCTTGTTTTGTATCTATATTGATACTGTGATGGCCTCATGTTGTCAATAACACAGTCAAAGAAAGCTTAGAAACAGACATGAATCAACTGTAAATCCACTCTCATTATTTTCACTATGTAAAGCTGTACAAAAAGATGTTAATCAAGAAGACTAAAGTGAAAATAGCATTAAGCGATAATTCCAAATTAACTCAATAATAAAGCAGCATGTATTGCATAAGAATAACTCACTCATTAAACTCTTTACTGAATTGTATAAGTTTAGCTGATAATTTTCTGTTATGGTTAAACACTGGTCCTCTTTAACAGAAATTAAGAGGTTAACTCATCTTTTTCTTCCCATGAAATCAATATGAATATTTATATTTACAGATACACATTTTTTAGCTGGAGAAAGTAAATGATACAAATATAATTTTATTCAAAAAAATATAAAAATAATTTAGAAATAATTTTCTGTGCCAAAGTAAAGGAAATAGGAAGAAAAAAAGATGATTCAATTTGTGGTGTCATGGAGAGGTTGAGTTTTCAGAACTATTTACATTAAAAAACAGTTACTACTTCTTGTTATTAGTTACACTTTGAGCATTACTAGCTTACCAAGGCAAAAATGCAAGTTTTAGCTAAAAAGTCTATAATATTTTGATCAATAAGTGAACACAAAAAGCATTTTGCTGTCATTGAACTGCAATAATGGCCAAATCATATAAAATCCTCCTGCTATTTGCATTAAACTTCTCAAGCACCATTCAGACAATTCAGGCTCAACTCTAATTCTGTGTTCACTCACTGCACTTATCACCCAGGTGATCTAATGAGTACTACCATGATCTTTGAGACTGCGGAGAATCCCAGCAGGCAGGCTGTGGGACTGCCACCCTGCCACTAACTCGGCCCCTACCTCCTTCACACTTTCACCAGCAGGTAGAAGGGCAGCAAAGCTGAAGAAAGAAAGGGGGGAAGGTAGACAACTGTGACAGTGATCACACTGATGCAGGAAAGCATGTGACTTCATTGCTGCCTGCTCTACATTACCTGGTCTCAGTCTTGATGCCAGTCCACCAATGAAGTCCCTGGAACAGAATCAGAGGCCGTTAGAAGGATTCATTCAACATTTCCCAAGAGGTACATTTTGTTGTGGTCTACGGGATGAGTGTGAATAAAGGCTACTTTCCCTCAAGACTCTCAGCAGTTTACAGAGCAATAAGCACCCAGCTTAGAGCAGAAGGGACAGTCCATTGGTAAATGGAAGCACCTTGTCCACCCAGGTGGTTTTATAAGTCCCCATGATGACTCACAGCCTATATCTTGGTGTCCTGATTTTTTTGTGTTTGTTTCTGTTACACTTCAAATCAAAGCAGTGATTTTATTTTTCCTTTTATTGAGATAGGGTTTTATGTAGCCCAGGCTGGTCTCAACCTCATTACTTAGCTGAGGCTATCCTTCAACTCCTGATTCGATCTTCCAAGAACTGGAAACTGGAATTACAGGCCAACACAACCACACACAACTGTGATTAAAACAAATACTATTGAATTTTTATATGTGGTATATCCATGATTTGTTCCTTATGTCTTCAAAGAAGACAAAGGCTTCTATTACAATAAAATGATTTTTGCATTTATAAGAGTTGTATTTTTTTTCATGTTTCCAGGTTTTTTAACAAAATTTTCTTCATTTCAAAACTCTAGATTGTCCTTCCATTTTGAAAATTGGTCTGGGAGGCCCACATGACCATTTTAGGGACACTCATAAACAACCTTTAGTCTTAGTTTTCACTTATAACCTATAGCCAATTTCTGAATAGTTTTCTTAAATAAAAATATCTATACCTTAACAAGTTATAAAGAAGCTCATGTGGATGTCACATGATACAATACGAATGTACTGAGGATTTATAAGGTACATGGTGGGTACCTGCTCACCAGGATTGGATACAATTCTTCAACACAATAAACATGGCTGTTTGATGATTCGTTTTGTGTTTCTCTTTTTTATCTTTTCTGTTTTTTGGTTATTTTTGTTTTGTTATTTTTAAGGTAGAGTCTTATGCTAGCTCAGGCTGACCTGGAATTCACTATGTAGTCTCAGGCTGGCCTTGAACTCATGGCCATACTCCTACCTCAACCTCCCAAATCCTGGGATTAAAGGCATGTGCCACCATGCCTGGTCTTGTGATGATTCTCTTGTTCCAACCTTTAACTTTTAATCACACACTTTTCAATATTCGCATGTAATTCCCAAGTTACAAAGAGTAAAAGTCTGGAACACATTGACCTCCTATCAAACATGAGTGCTAGTTAACACCAAAATCTAATACTGAGCTCCCCCTTTGCCCCTTTCACTCTAGTCCCAGGTGACCCTGCACCATGTCTGACATAGCGCCTCTCAAGGAACTGGGCATGGCCCAGAGGGACCCAAAGGCCCAGGACTGCCCCATGCCAACACTTACCATCCTGCACATGGCCTGCAGGGCTCATCAGGTGCTGCTACCTTGCCTTGCCTCATGGGCACCCCAGAGGGCACTCAGGCCCAGCAACATCCCATACCATCCTGTGAAGCCTCATGCCACCCTGAGAGCACCCTGGAGGGGCCCCTCAGGTCCAGCACCAGCCCACATTAATCCACACCACCCTCTAGGGTCTAACTGGTGCCCCAGAAAGCCTCTCAGTCCAGTGCTATCACTGTAATAACCCATGCTGCCCCTGGCATGCCACAGAGGGTCCTATAGGCCTAGGGTCTTCCCTCACCAACCTGCACCCCAGAGCACTGCACCCCAGAGAACTCCCCAGTACTAGCACCACCCTGTGTGCACCCCATGACATGTGCACCCAAGCATGCTGCAGTGGGCACCCCATCCCATGCTGCCCTGTTATATCTAGCCTGCCCCATAAGTTCCCCACATTCCATACCTCCAGCCCCACCTCCTCCAGTTTCAGAAGATAATTCTGGCCTCTGTCAGATAATTTAAATCCTAGCCACCTCCACACACCAACACCTGGAACCGGAGTCTAGCCTGGTCCTTAGAGCAGAATCCAGACCTCCAAAACAGCTTTCATATCAGGCACCAGCCCTGAGCTGCAGACACATCAGCAACCCTCAAAACCTGTGCATCTGCGGATAAAACACTCTACTCCAATCAGTTAAAACCCAAAACAGAACACTCACTGAAGATGCTACAAAGAAAATAACTTACTTCCTTCTTGATAAAATAAAGACTTCTACCCCAAGATGAGAGTGGATCTCAATGCAAAAAAAAAAGAAAGAAAGAAAATCAACAAACTGAGTGTGGTGGTTTGATTCAGATGTCCCTCATAAACATATGTGTTCTGAATGCTTGACCCCCAGCAGATGGCAACTTTGGAATTGGAACCTTGTTGGAGGTTTGTTGTTTGCAGTGGGCTTATGGGTGTTATATCCAGCTTCCCCTTGCCAGTGCCTGGCACACACTGCTGTTGCTATTGTCCGTAAGATGTTGGCCAGGAGGTGATGTTCAGCCTCTGGTCCTATCATCATTTCCCCTGCCATCATGGAGGTTTCCACTGAGTCTTCAATCCAAAAAATAAAGGAAAAAAAAACTTTTCTCCACAAGCTGCTTTTGGTCAGGTTATTGTGTCAGCAATGAGAAATGACAATGTTGACTATAACCGTTAAATTGGTGCCAGGAGTGGGGTTGCTGATGGAACACTTCTTCTGTGGCCTTGGCCTCTTAGAAGTAATTTGCAGGAGAAATGTGGGAGGTTTTGAAACTTTGGCCTAAGAGGTGCCTTGCAGTGTTATAAATACAGATTGTTAGATTCTTGTCAGAGTTGGAAAGACTCAACTGCAGTCCCAACTATGGACTGTGAAATTTGGCTTGTGAGGGTGAGAAAGAACTTTGTTGGGACTGGTCTAGAAGGAGTTTATGTGGTAGACTTGTTGCATTCTGCCTGCCTGTGTCCTGACATCTTCTGCAGTGTTGCTTTGTGTAGAAATGGACTAGAGTGAGCAGAAGGAAATGATACAGACAGAAATAAAAGTTTGGTGCCAAAGCTGCTGCCTCTTTAGTTTTGTTTGAGAGATTACAACTGTTGTTACTGGTCCAGCTAATTTGGGACATCAGAAAGAAAGTGTATTCTTTTGAAGTAGCAGTCCTGAGTGTTGAAGTTTTCCTGTTCTTCAAAGTAGGCTTTGTTTGCCCTCTGAATTAACAAGTTGGTAGCCCACCTGGTACCAAGGAGTATACCAAATGCAGGAAAAAGTTGGTCATTGAATGTGGACCATGGCTTTATTTATTTATTTTTTTTTTTGGAAATGCCCATGGGCAATGGTAGCCAGGCTTGTTGAAGGCCCTGCGTGGAAGCCCAATGGAGCTATGAGGATGAACCATGGATTGCAATGGAGGAGACCCAGTGAAATACTAGGACTATGAGTTAGCTGCCAAAGAGTGCTGCCAGTACTGAATAAAGTTTTCCAGAACTGTGAGTAGCCCAGCTGGAGGAGTAGAAACCATCACTGGTTAGAATTATTGGACTTGGAATTAGAGTTTGATATATTCCCTGTTTGTTTTTTAATCTTATATTGGTTCAATATGCCTTTGCTATGCCAAATGACATCTAATGCAGTATGAATATTTATTTTGTGGCATTATGGATTTTTTTTGGTATTATGGCTCAGTTAAAAGAGCTTGAGTTATGGGGATGCTTGAAACACATTGGAATTGATAAAACCTATGGGGATTTTTAAAGTTGAACTGAATGTACTGTACATCATATAGTTTATGAGGCCAGGGGCAGAATGTGGTAGTTTGATTTAGGTATCCTCCAAAAACTTATGTGTTCTGAATGCTTGATGCCCACCTGATGGTAATTTTGGAATTGGACCATGTTAGAAGTGCTGGCTGAGTCTAGGGGTAGTAAGATATCTTTTGACACAAACATGTCTTTTATGAGAACATCTGTTTGAGGTCAGCTTTTAGCTAAGATGGAGGACTGAGAACACAATGGAGTTTTTATGGCTATTTTTATCTTTTCAAAATTACATTTTAAAGTTGCCTCCTTTTACATCAGAGAAGCCGTGGGGATCATCTGGGAAAACTTCCAAAAGTTATTAATTTTCTTTAATCCTACAGGGGGTCTGTTGTTTTTCTCCACAGTCCAGCCTTATTTTACATCTCACACAATATACAGTGAATGCCTAGGGGAGAAGGATGTTCCTCAGGCTAGCTCTTTTCATCACCAGTATGTGCATTGACTACTTCTCCACAGTTTCAAACACCCTGAGGTCATGTTAATTCCAAGAAGCCCATTTCTGTGAACCTCCCTCAAAAATAAATTGTCCCAGCTACTCCTCACTTTTTCAGCTGCCTCAGTCTCCTTCTCTGGAGTATCACACCAGGCTTCCTGGTCCCTCCAACCTCAATCAATGCCACCAAAACCCATCTTGTTAAGTTTGGGGGACTTGCAAATGTCCAAATCTAATGGTTCAAAACCATTAAATGAAAACAAATTCAGTCACTACTGTAAGAGATAACTGATGATGAGACAACTAGATGGCCTCCCCCAGCCCCCGCAACGCTCTTCCTTTGTCTTGAGACAAACATAACACACTCTCCCTTGCAACTGGATGTGGTTGTCTGAGAAAGTTCTGGCCAAATATATGTGAGCAAGAGGTTAGCATAGCACCTGGGCCATGTTCTTAAAAGGAAAAGGCATGTCTCCAATTCTCCTTTCCTTTCCTTGCCCACATTTGCCAAGGGGAAAGTGAGTAGACTGTGGAGGTTTTAAGGAGCTAAGTAACCTCTCCAAGCACAGACATTCAATGCCCTGTCCCAGGGTGAGCACAGAGACAGAAGGCAGGTCTGGACAAATACTTAGGTTATCACTCTCCCTGGAATGGCACTGGGTAAACTACCCAGTTTTTTGTTTGTGTTTGTGTATTTTTGCTTTGGGGAGATGTCCTAATAACAACTATTTCCACATGCCAATGGTGGCTTCTGGGAGTCAGAGTGCAACTTAGCCACTTAGCTTAGGTTTTTGAAGTCTAACTTATCTCCAGGGGCTCTACTTCATACCTTGACTGGGATTGGGTTTCTCCTGAAGCACTGAAACTTCTCTTTAAGATGCCTGAAACAAGAAAATAAAGATAGCTTCAATTATTCCTCTGGAAATCTGGGTTTTGTTGCGACTATTTAGTTTGCTTGTTTGCAGTGCTAGAGAAAGAACTGGGACCTTGTGTGTGATGGCCAGGTGCCTTGTCCTAGGCTTCATCTCCAGCTACTGCACCTGTTTGCTCAGTGTTGCATTTTCATTATCTAAGCAACTATGACCATTGTTTTCCTCTCAGAAAGCATTAGTTCAGATATAATATTTAAAATTACTACGCACATGACAAATTCCTTTAAGGATCTTTTTTTTTCAAAAGAAAGATGGCAAACATGAAACTGTTATGAAACACAACTGTGTTCATGTCATCATCATTCTCATGCCTCTGTGCTGACAAATCCATGCTACAATATACGCATGACTGGTCACACACACACACATGCACACACACATGCACACACACGTGGGCGCGTGTAAGCACACACACACACACACACACACACACACACACACACACTCTGGCACCAGGGTTCAGTTTCTCCTCCAACCTCCTCTTCCCCACTATTATCATCAGAGAGAAATCACACTGAACTCATCTCTAAATGTACTGAACTGCTTCTAAAATTTAAATGCAAAAAAGCTTCTCTCGTGTGATAGTTGCAAATCAGTACACTTGAATGAACCAAGCAGGAACATGTAGAGAATGTAAGTCAGAGGACTGGGCATTATGATTATCCCAGAAAATCTGGAAGATGCAGTCACTATTTTGATGGACCAAGTAAGTATAATAAAGACAAAGAATGTGGTTAGATTCTTAGAATGGCACTTTTATCTCTAGCAAGAATATTTTAACTCTCTTGAGGTTCTCATATTAAAGTCATCAAGGAGATAGAATTTGTTATACTTAGTTTAGATTATTATATACTTACTTTATTATTTTATACTTAGTTTAAATTATTTCTAGCAAGATATTCTAATCGGTCAATTTACTCTTTGCAAAAATTGTTTCACTCCTTTCAATTTAAACATTTCTTTCCATTTTGGGTCTATTAAATTTCATCCTATCTTTTCTTACAATTGTTAAATTCTATTAGAGTGTATCATTTTCTTTTCCTCCTCTTTCCTCAGTATTACAGTTTTCTTCTAAAAAACTTTTTAAAGATTTGTTTGCAAGAAAAGACAAAGACAGATAGATGCACCGTGGTGTGTGCATATGGCTTTATGTACTAGAGAACTGAACCAGGGCAGACAGGCTATGCAAGCATATGCCACTGAGTAATCTCCCTGGTTCAGACTGTTTTCTTTTTTGTTTGATTCCACTTAAAACTAATATCAGGCTGAATTTATATACTTTATTTTTATAGTTCTAAAAGATATTTATTTTACTTTGGTGCTTTAAAAATAATATATCTCTCGGGCTGGAGAGATGGCTCAGCGGTTAAGGCACTTGCCTCCGTGCCTATGGCCCCGGGTTCAATTCCCTAGGACCCACGTAAGCCAGACCCATAAGGTGGTGGTCCTGGTGCATGCTCTCTCTCTCTTTCTCTCTCTGTCTCTCTGTCTCTCTGTCTCTGTCTCTCTCTTTCTTCTCTCTGTGTGTCTCTCTGCTTAAAAATGAATGAATAAAATATTTTTTAAAAATAATACATCTCTCAATATGAGTGTAAGTAAAACTGAATAACAATTAGTCTATAAATCACAACTAATTTCTTCTACAAATTTCTAGCTCCTCTAGCCCTCATACTACTGAAACATCCATTCCATAATTCTTGAGGTTGGAATAGATGAAAAAGAGGCCCTTTGCCAGTTAGCTTCCAGGCTCTGTCCCAGGAAGGAATTACTGGGCAAAAGCCTCAGAATATCTACACTGTGATTCCCACAGCCTCACCTGCTGTAACCACACAAGTGCCAACATGTGAAACAAGCTTACTGAATGTAGACTCCTTCAAAGGGCTTGAACTGGAGTTACTGCAATTATCCAAGATGTCTAGCTCATCGTCCATGTCCAAATATGCATCTGTAGATTCAAAAGAAAGTCAGTAACCCTTAAAATGGGAAGGGGTTTGAACATGCTCCTGTGCACAACTCCTCTGCAGCAGAAGCACCTTTCTCCATACTCCCCAGGTGGAAGTTCTCCTCAGATAGCACATCCTCACAGGCTCTGTCCTCCTCCTTCCCGCAGGGCACCTGGAAGCCCTCCCCGGGCAGTTCTGCACTCTCTGAAAGCTCGCTTTTCAGGCTCGCTGCTCCACTGCTGCTGCTGCTTAAGCTCACCTTCTCAAAGATTTCCTGAAAAAAAAAATCCAACTCTTAACACCTCCACCTGTCTTCTTCACTCTGTGGCTCCCAAATCTCATTAGAATGCACATGGACATACTTAAAATATTATTGCAAATATCTAATGCAGAAAGTGACAGAAACAATTCTACCTATGCATCTTTATATGATCCAGTTAAAAAATACCAAGAAGCCTGACCATGGAATGAAAAAGGCTGGAGGCAAAAGGGCTCAGAATCAAAGGCTGGCATTACATACTTCTAAGGAATAGAATGTGTCAATTTAGGGACCAGAGCAACCCCTCAGCCACATAGCATCCAGCACAGCCAATCTGAACAGCAGATCCATGGACCCAATGACCCAAGTTGAGACAGCAAAGTGGAAACCAGCCTCACACAGCACAGGTGAGATGGAAGCCGTCCAAAAGGTAACAAGGCCATCTTCTACCAGGCAATACCTGCTCCAAAGCCAGGTAAACAGGTCGGCACTGGAAGTGCTTAACTGCACTGTCTCTGCCAGACAGGTTATGTGTTGGAGGTGATTGATGGACTTTGGATCAACTTGGCCATTCTTAAACAAACTGACATTTTTTCACATCTCCTGATTTTTATAGCACATTTCTGACTTTTTCTTCAGGCTTTCTTGGGGGCAGGGCTTCATGCAGTCCCAGGCAGACCTGGAACCCATTATAGATCAAGAATCTCAGTCTCCTGGTTCAAAGAAGTATGTGAATTAATAGACACTTAGGGACTTTGGCCTTTTTAGATTACCTGTTTAAGCCCAGCTCTTGCATAAATGTTCTATGCTGGTCTTATTTATTTATGTATATTTACTAGTTGGATATTAGAACTGTATTTTTCTCCACCCAGCCTCTAGAATATTTGCATAGCAGGCAACCACAACACCCTTGGGTCACTTCTGTTTTCACTCTGAGAGGAATGTAAGAGCCACACCTGGCACCTCAGACTTTCACCCTGAAGATATAGAACGTCTGATATAACTCAAGAGGCAAAAATTTCTACAGTATAATAAAAGAAACACAAAAATTAATATAATTTCACATAAAATTATAAATCCATCAGAAATGACCTCCAGTAAGAGTGACTTAGATGAAATGCCTGGCAAAAAAATTTAAAAGAATGTTTATATGTTCAAAGAAATCAAATAAATCAAAGAAGAAAATAAACACCTGAAGGAGAACACAGGAAAACAATTCAAAGAAACAAGGAGGTCTATATAAGATATGAGTAAAGAAATAGAATTATTGGAGAAATATCAATCAGAAATAGTAGAAATGAAAAACACCATAAGCTGAATACACAACTGTGTAGAAATTCTCACTAAAAGAATGAATCAATGAAAGGACAGAATATCTAAACTGGAAGACGAGGCTGCACCTCTACCACAGTTCAAAAAATAGACAAACTAATAGGAAGGTATAGATGGGAATTTTAAGACATTTTGGGAAGCTATGAAGAGCTCAAGTCTAAGAATTTAGGATATAGTAGAAGGAGAAAACCCCCACTATAAAGCTATGGTAGGTATTTCCAATAAAATCATATAAGAAAAACTTCCCCAAATTGGGAAATTGGTGCCAATGCACTTACAGGAAGCATTTAGAAGCCCAAACAGACAAAACCCTGAAAGAACATCTCCTCACCATATTATAATTAAACTACTGAACATGCAGACCAACGAAATATTTTGAAAGCAGATAATAGTATTCTGTACATTAGGGACATTAAAGATTACCAGAAAAACTGTTAAAGCTGATAAGCACTTTCGGCAATGTAGATACAAAATTAACACACAGACATCAATAATCTCCTATATACTAACAACAAACAGGCCGAGTATGAAACCAGGGAAACACTCCCATGAACAAGTACCTCAATAATAATAATAATAATAATAATAATAATATTAATATAAAGTACTTTGGAAAAACCTAACCAAGTAAGTGAAGGATCTATACATTAAAATTTTAAAACACTCAAGAGAGGAATGGCAGAAGACACAAGGAAATGGAAAGACTTCCCATGTTCCTGTATTGGAAGAATCAATACTGTGAAAATATAAATCTAACCAAAAGTAATCTACACAGTCAATGTAAACCCCAACAAAATTCCAATGACATTCTTCATCTAAATAGAAAAAAATCCTAAAATTTATTTGGAGGCACAAAAAAACCTGGAATAGCCACAACAATATTAAGCAACAAAAATAAGACTGGTGGTATCACCACACCTCACCTTAAGACACATTACAGAGCTGTAGTAACAAAAGCAGCACAGTGCTGGCACAAACACAGACATGGAGATCAATGGAACAAAACAGAGGACATGATGCAAACCCAGACAGTTACAGGCATCAGATTTTGACCAAAAAAAATGCCAAAAATATTCATTAGAGAAAAGACAGCCTATGTAAGAAATAGTGCTGGGAAAATGAATATCTATATGTAAAAGAATGAAGATAGGTCAGTATATCTTGTCACCCACAAGAATAAGGCCCAAATGCATCAAAGACCTTAATATCAGACCTGAACCTCTGAATCTGCTAGAGGAAAATGTACGTGAAACACTTCAACACTTTGACATAGGAAATGACTTCCTGAATATCACCTCAGGGTGCAGTTCACTGGGAAATCAAGCAGAAGCTGAGAAAACCTCCTCCCTGTTTACCAGCTGACAGAAGACTGGAAAAAGCTATAGCTGCATGCAGCCCTATGGGAGAAGGCATCAACTATGGAAAACAGCAGTGTTGCAAGCCTTAAGATTGAACAGCCAGGCCATATGTGCCAACTGGTGCAATACTGGCACGTTTGTTATGGAGAAATCACCCATGCTCTAATTGGACTGGAGGGCTGCTCCATGGGAGGGAATACGTTACTGGTACTGAAGACCTATCCAAAAGCCTATGTTGGGGGAAATCATGGGCTCTGGGAGAGTAATGCCTGCTGCTGTCTGGCTAAGTCCATATTAAATATTCTCACCAAACTGCCTTATAAGCGTTTTTCTAATGTGCATTTTCATAAATTAATGATACTTTCACTTTTGGCTACAGAAACTTCTCTTTCCAGATGGCAATAACCACTGGGATGATTCAAATGGCACCAGAGTGCTGAGAAGTGACAGTGGAGTATTCAGCACTGAGACATCACTATCACACCTTCCAAGGCTCAGGGTACATTGAGGAACAGGTTGCAGAAAGAATATAAGAGCCAAAGAAAGGGCAGGACTTCTTACAATACAAACTTCAAGGTACAAAATGGCCTTGATATTCATGACTCTGTAGTGTCCAACACTTCCTACACAAGACCTTCATTATTGGAGAAAAAGATAATGACATTGAACCAAAATAGAGACTAATTGAGAGGCAGAGTGGATATGATGGAGAGTGGACTTGAGAGGGAGAAAGTGGAGATGGAGAGGGAATTATCATGGTTTTTGGCCTATAATTATGGAACCTGTCAAAAAGTTTTTAAAAAGTCTTTTGAAAGAAAAAAATTGATAAATGATAAGTGAGACTAGACTTCTCCATTCTTTTCCCTATATGTACTTATGAGAAGCATCTGCCTTTGAGATAGCCAACCCAGCAGTGACAATGTGCTCCCATAACCCACAGACACAGGCCAAGATGAATAAAATGGGCCTTTGCTCAGAAGAATGCAAACCTGAAAATGTTTTTTAAAAGGCTTCGCAATCATGAGGATATGAGTTTAATCCCCATTACCCATGTAAAGCTGAACATGGTGGCAGACACCTATAATCCCAGAAGAGGTAGAGACAGAAGAATTCCTAGTAGTCCATCCAGTCCAGCCTAACTGTTGAGCTTCAGGCCAATGCAGATCTGGTATCAAAAAGAGATGGATGGTGTACCTGAGTATAACATCTGAGGTTATCCTCTACCCCCCACATGTACCACACATATATGTATGCCCCCTCATACAAGCATGCATACACACATGTACAAACATACACACAAAACATACAAATGCCAAAACAGGTGGTTTCCTGTGAGGGGTTAGACTGATTTTGTTTACTTTTTTACTTTCCAATGTTGCTATATTCAGCCACACAAGACTGGGATGAACCTCCAAACCAGGTACAGTTATTTATTGAAGTTACAGATACAGAGGAAGTTTCATGATGGCAAAAGAGGCAGGCCACTTTCATAGTCCCAAGAAGAGATAGAGAAGCCATCAACAACACCACACACAGCAGCAGCAAACAGGCAGAGAGGAGAGAGAGATTTCCTAACCCATTATATAGCCTAAGAGTGGGGGTCTTTCAACCCTTTCCCAAACTTGTTGACTTCCTGAGTCTCTGGAATGCCCCTCCTACACTGCCCTACGAGGAAGGGATGTTTGTTTCTAGCTCACCTGAGCCTCCTTACATCCTTCCCCCTACTGAGAGGGCTTCCTTCCTGTAAACAACATCAGAGACACCCTCCCGCCCCCAAAATTACTAAACAGGTCAAATTGACAACCAAAGTTAACCTTCACAAGTTCCACCTTGTCAATTTGACATCAAACTGTGTCTCTTTACAGCACACTAAATTTCCAAATGAAGACAGAAACAAGTTCATAATTCCACTTTACATGATATAACTATCCCATGTACAACTGCAAACACATAACCTCCCCCCAACACAAGGCAAGGTCCTTTAATTGTGAGTTTAGTAGAATCAAAACAAGGAGCAATCCATGCACATTTCTGTCCCATGAAAAGGTAAGCTGGGGTGTAAATTGCTTGCCTAGCCCGAGGCCATCACAAAAGCTGAAGGGGCTAACAAACAGTAAAGGCGTCAGCAGCAGATTTTGGAAACCAGAAGTCTTATCTGGAAGTTGCAAGTGACACCACAACCTTGAACAGTCTGCTTGGAGATTACTCACAGCCTACAAACTTGAGTAGCAGAAAGCAGCTTACTTCTTGCTTCCTTTCCCCTCCCCTCCTTTCCTCTCCTCTCTTCCCCTCCCCTTTCCTTCCCTCCTTTCTTTTCTTCTCTCCTCTCCTCTCTCCTTGTGTCTCTCTGTCTCTGTCTCTGACTCTCTCCCTCTTCCTACATAGTCCACCAGATTAAATGAGGTTAACAGTCCTCTAATGGGGGCTGCAAAATTCTGGCCAGGATGACTCTCTGGAAAATATCCAAAACCCCTTGCTGGGCTCAGCCACACCTTCTAAAGTCTCTTGGGTAATCCACCCGGTTTCTCTGTCTTCCCCCTCTACCCTCCTCTCCCTCACGGTTTTCCTTCCCTCCTTTCTCTTAATTTGCAGCATAAAGATGTCCAATTTTGTCATTCCTGGAGCAACACTCAACACCAGCCATGCTTCACCACAGCCCAAGGAGTAAGTAAGGGCTCTTCCATTGATTTCCCGGTGCAACCTGGGACTTCATTTGTAAGACCCCAGAGGTCCATCCACATCTCCTGAAAACAGGAGGTCATTTTATATCTGTTGACAGTCTTTCATGACTCCTGAAAGCCATCAGGAGGTCATTCAACAGAATGTTTCCTGACAGTCTTTTCAGGAATACTTGAAGAGAACACTGAGGAATTCCAGGTAACTCTTTCAGTCTCAGAGGCTGACACAACTGAAAAATTCCAAAATGGGTCTTTCTTCCCCCATTCCACAAGACAACCTTTTAACATGTCTCCTAAAAAAATAAAAACTCAACAAAATAAGGATTTAGAGTCAGATCTTAAGTCTCTCCATCTGAGTCTCCACTCATATCTGACCTCAATACAATCTATACAACCCAAACCACTGATCAAGGCACCTTACTTTCTTCCATCCATACTCTCTTTCACCTTTCCTTCCATCCGTCCCAGTGACAATAAAATACAAAGGGACCATTCAATAAAAGGAAATGTTAAATTACAATTATAAAGTGTGTTTTCAGGAGGTCAAAGGTAAAAAGGTTGTGGGACTTATATAAAAAAAGGCTTCAGTTGCCTGTGGTAAAATGGGTTTTACATTTTTGAAAAATGGTTTTTGTGATGGTTAAATTTTGATGTCAACTTGACCTTTCAAATAATCTTGGGTGGGTCTCTCAGGATGTTTACAGGAAGGCAGCCTCTCAGTAGGGGGCAGGATGTAAGGAAGCTCAGGAGAGCTAGAAGTAAACATCCTTTCCAGGGTGGGGAGTGCAGGAAGGAAATTCCAGAGACTCAGGAAGCCATTAAGCCTGGGATAGAATTGCAAGACCCCACCCTAGGGCTATAGAAAGGTAAAAGAATTCTCTCCTCGCCCCTCCTGCCTGTTTGCTGTTCTGTGTGTGTGTCGTGTTGGTGATGGGTTTTTCTCTCTGCTCGGACCCGTGAAAGGGGGGCAGCCTCTTTTGCATTTTGGAACTTCCCCTATATCTATAGCTACAAATAAATACTTTCCTCCCCCAAATTGTGCCTGGTTTGGAGATTCATCCCAGCGGTTTGTGGCTGATTACGACAGGGTCCAATGTCTCAAGGACCATTCAAACAAAATTCAACAATAAACCAGTGTCTGAAGATATGGTCTCAAATATCTTCCAACTTTGTTACTCCCCATTCCCATGTCCTTCTCTTAATTTTACTCACATTTACATTTTTACCCTGACTTCTAAATCTTTTACAGAGATGTCTTCTAAAATGTCTTAATGCCATTACCAGACCCACTACTCAAAACAAGATAAAGACAATACTATTCCTCAAATCACTCCAGACCCCCAATCCATAAGATGCCTCCCTTACCCTGTTAGCTGGAAGCAGACAGATAAAATTTCACCCTAAATACCTTATATACAGAGTCTGAAATGAAAGGGTTAACAAACGATAAAGGAGTCAACAAATAGACTTTGGACACCGAAAGTCTTTATGCAAGTTACAAACTTCCCCACAATGTTGAATAGTCTGCCCAGAAATTACCCACAGCCTGTAACCTTAAACAGAAAGAAAAGCTTACATCCTCCTTCCATACTTCTCCCTATATCTTTCTGCATGCACAACCCTAAAACAAACCCCCCACCCCATTAGCCCCCAGTGCACCTCATTTTCAGAGTCCCTCAGGTTCTAAATCCTTAATAAAACCTGTGAAGAATCCATTTTATAAATTTTATAAAGCAGACTCCATTTTGTAAAGCAGACTCCATTTTTAGACTTACTTCCCCCTCCTTAAAGAATGTCTGGTCACAAAGACCAGGAAGTAAAAAAAAAAAAAGACACCATATAAGGAAGCATATGGCTGTCCTGGAATGTGGGCTGGCCCTGGGATGTGGCTCCAAGGAAGTAACAATCAAGAGGCATACAGATACAGGAAAGGAGCCAATAGAAATACCACACACCCTGTGACCTGAGCTGTATTATAATTAGATAGCTTCTGTCCATAAATACCCTGCTCCTTTGTTCTTCGAGGCTCCATCTTGCCTGGACACACATCAGCCTGCTGGTGGAGCCCGACTGCGCAGCCGAAGAATAAAATCCTCTTGCTTTTGCATCTGCTGGTGTGGTTATTGGAGTTTTGGGGTACGCTCTCCTGAGAGAGGCCTTGGGGGGTCTTTCAGACAGAATATGATAGACACAAAACAGATACGAAACATGCCTCCATATATTCAGACTCCCTGCACTGGATCAGACCACAATGTAATAAAGCAAAAAATTAACAATAAGAGAAACAACAGAAATTACATCTGCTCCTAGAGACTGAAAATATGCTATTAAACAATGAATGGATGGGTTGTTCAAGAAATTAAAAAGGAAATAGTAAAATTTCTTGAACTAATTGATAATGAAAATATAAAATACCAACACTTATGGGACATAATGAAGGCAGTCCTAACGGGAAAATCCATAGCACTAAATGCCTTCATAACAAAGATAGAGAGATCTCAAATTAATAACCTAATTACCCACCTAAAGCATTGGAAAAACAAGAGAAATCCAACCCTAAGAGTTCCTGATGTAAAGAAATAATTAAGATTAGAGGAGAGATCAATGAATTGGAAACTAAGAAAGCAATTTTTAAAATAGACAAAAAATTTTTTTTTTGGAAAAAATGAACAATAATGACAAACCTTGGCAAATTTGATGAAATGAAAAAAAAGAAAAGTCTCAAGTTAACAAAATAAGAAAAGAAAAGGAAGAGGTCACAACAGACACCAACTCCATCAAGACATACTTCCAAAACTTCTACTCCACAAAATTGGAGAACCTTAAAGAAATGGGTGAATTTCTAGACACATGCCACCTACCAAACCTAAATCCAGAGCAGATAAATCACCTAAACAAACCTATTACTTCTATCAAGATTTAATATGTAATCAAAAACCTCCACAAAAGGAAAAGTCCAGGACCTGATGGATCCTCAGGTGACCTCTACCAAACCTTCATCATACAACTTCAACCACTTTATCTCAAGCCTTGTTACATAGTTAGACAACAGGGAATGCTCTCCAACTCCTTTTACGAAGCGTGTATCATCCTAATACCAAAACCAGACAGAAATACAACCAAAAAAGTAAAACTACAAACCTATATCCCTGATGAATTTACATGCAAAAATTATTAACAAAATCATTGAAAACCAAATTCAACAACACATCAAAAACAATAATCATCTTGATAAAGTAGGCTTCATCCCAGGCATGCAGGGATGGTTCAACATATGGAAATTAATTAATATAATCCAGCACATTAATAAACTGAACCACAGGAACCATGTGATCATTTCAATAGAGACAGAGAAGGCCTTTGACAAAATTCAACATCTCTTCCTGATCAAAATGCTGGAGAGACTGGGCCTGGAGGGCTTCTACCTCAACATAATAAAGGCTCCATACAAAACACCCAAACCCCAGATCATACGCAATGGGGACTGACTCAAAGACTTCCCATTAAGATAAGGAAAAACACTCTCATCACTGCTCTTCAATATAGTGCTTAAAGTTCTACCACAAGCAGTACATAAAAGGGATACAAATCAATAAGGAAGATGTCAAGCTAGCCCTATTTGCAGAAAACATGATCTTGTGCATAACAGACCCTAAAGACTCTATCATAAAACTCTTAAAGGTGACAAATTCCTTCATCAAAGTGGCAGGATACAAAATTAACACACAAAATTTGCCTTCCTGTAGGCAAATATCAAGCAGAGACAAAAAGAAATCAGCGAAACTGTTACAATAGCCACAAAAAAATCAGTCCCTTTATCAATAGCCATAAAAAATCAAATATCTTAAATAACACTAAAGACATGAATGACTTACATAATGAAAACATAAAAACACTCAAGAAGGAAATTTATGAGGACATGAGAAGATGGAAAGATCTTCCATTCTCCTGGATAAGTAGAATTACTATTGTAAAAATGGCAATTCTACCAAAAGCAATACACAGATTCAATAAAAATCCCATCATCATTATATTGAGAAAAAAAAATCTCAAAATTCATTTGGAATGGAAGAAGGCCTAGGATGTCTACAAATAGCCTCAGCAAAAGAAACAGCTCAGGAGGTATCAACATACCCAATCTAAAGTTTTAATACAAAGCCACAGTAACAAAAACTGCATGGTACTGGAATAAAAACAGACAGATAGACCAATGAAACAGAAGACCCAGCTCTCAGCTAAGTGACTTCAGCTACTTGTTGTTTCACAAAGGTGCTAACGGCATACACTGGAGAAAGGACAGCGTCTTCAACACATGGTGCTGCACAAAATGGATAAACACACGTCAAAAATGAAAGTAGATCAATTCATCTCACCATGCACAAAAGTCATCTTTAAATGGATTAAACATCTCAATATAAGACCTGAATCTCTTAAGAACCAGGAATAAAAAATAGGAGGGACTCACCAGGATATAGCAGTGGGGGAAACTTCTTCAATATAACACAAGTAGACCAGCAAATTCAGTAAGTACTCAACTAGTGGTATGTTATCATGCTAAATGGCTTCTGTACAAACATATCATATACAGAGCCAACAAACCACCATCAGATTGGGAAAAACCTTTACCAGCTACACCAGAGAAAGAGACCTAATAATTAGAACCTAAAAAGCACTCAGAAAATTAAGTGATAAAAAAAATCAAACACTCCACCAAAAAAATGGGACAGTAAGCTGAACAGAGAATTCATACAGGAAGAAATGCAAATTACTAATTTTCACTTAAAATATTCAGCATCTTCAGTCATCAGATAAATGCAAATCAAAACAACTATGAGATTCTACCTTACTCCAGCTAGAAGGACAAACATTGAAAAAAATCTAACAACAACAGATGTTTAGGATGGTGATAAAACAGAATCCTCATTCATTGCTGGTGGGAATGCAAACTTGTAGACCCACTATGGAAATCTATGTGGAGGCTACTGAAAAAAGATCAAAGTAGAGCTACCAACTAACCCACCTATTCCTCCACTGGGTATCTACCCTAAAGAATCCTCTCTCAAATACAGAGATATTTGCTAAACTGTATTTATAGCTGTCCAATTCACAATAGCTTAAAATTGGAATCAACACAGATGCCCACTGATAGACAAGTGGATATCAACATTGGGGTACACACAGTGGAATTCTACTCAGCAGTAAGGAAAAATGATATAATGAAATTTACAGGAAAGAGGATGGACTTGGAACCAATCATACTTAGTAAACTCACGCATGAAAAGGAAAATAAATGACACCTATTCTCCCTCATCTCTTGTTCCATGTTAAGCTTGAATAGTAAGCAAACCTGACTTTCAGTTCAAGAAACAGACAGTGGGGATGAAATGCGTTGGGGGTTGGAATAGGAGGGTGTTGGAGGGGGGATATACACAAAAAATGAATTTGTACCATAGACTATTTACTCTTGGACAATAGGCTAAATGATATAACCCTCCAGAGGATTATGGATGTATAATCTGGTTTTTTAAAAAAGGCCCTGAAATAGGGTGGGATGACGTCTCACTCTAATATAATTAGCTCTGGCTTACAACTCTCAGAGAAATGGGTTACTACCCACATTGTGCTGTTGATCAGAGAGACCTATGAGGTCCCCAAAACAAGAAAGGCTCTGTCATAGCACTTGATTACCTGGCTGAGGTAAAAGATAAGACCCTATTGCAGAAGACACCACAGGCAACCATCACACAACACCACACTGAGAAACCCAGATGAAATCTGGAAGGAAGCCAGTCCCTAGATCATTAGCCCACATAGTGCTGGAATGTACTAGATGAGCTGCCAGGGGAAATTGTCCAACAATGTTGAGAGAAAGCAGGGGACACTGCTATATGATAGCCACAAGCATGGCAAGAAATACCTGTGCAATAGGAGTGGATAACCAGTGCCTCTCTGATTGGCTAAGTGATCCACTCAGTGGCAAGGAACCCTTAGCTGGAACTGGGATCCAAGCCAAATTCCTAGGGATACAAGAATCTGAACTCCAAGGGGAAGCTCTCACTAACTGTGGGCCTAAAGAGAGGCTACACCCAGTATAATCTTGCCAAATTAACAATGGCTGTCCCATTTAACCCATGCTGATCACACTCTCCAATGGAGAATCTGTTTGCATTTTTCAGAATGCATTGAGAATTGTGGACAACCCAATTCTACCAACAAGACCTGAAATGAAAGCTGGCAGGATATGAAACACCCCGAACACATCATCTAGGGCCCAGGGGGAAACCACAGAGGAAGGGGCAAGATGAGCAAGAGTGCTGCTTCCACAGCAAGCCTGACAACCTTCACAGGGTAATGAAGACAGACATACTCAAAACATTTCAAAGTAGACACCCTTAAACTCAAGAGCTCAACACTAAAACAGACTTAAAATTCACCCACCATGGCTCAGGAAACTTTCCTGAAGAGGGGGAGGAAAGAGTACAAGAGCCATGGTGGGGGGAATAACCAGAGGTACTACTCCCCCCCAATTACTGCCCACTGCTAGAAAAACCCAAAGCCCTCCATCCCATGGACCACTTTGTAACTCCTACTAAGGATGGCCCTCAGTGGAATGGGGGCAGAAAGGAGAGAGATGGTGGTATTAACACATGACTTATATATACAGAATTTCTACTTATCAATAAATAAATTTATAATAATAAAATGCCAGCTCAATGAGAGCCACAGCTCCAGGCTACCCACTCCTAAGATGAGTGAGGCCTTAAAAAGTTGCCGTGGGTTAGTCTGTGATGTCAAGGCTGGGCTCAGCAGGTAAGCAATATTGAAGAGTTTCTCCTAAAATAAAGACATGTAGGATCCTCAGTTTTGAGATTCACAAACCTCAACACAAACCCACTGCATTGCAGTGCTTTCCTTCTCTCTGAAATGTTCACTGGATATGCTGTTATTGAAGGATTCAGAGCTGCCTCTTCTCTGAGATATACTTTTTACATAATTTTATATTACAAGTTCTTAAGGAAAGCAGGATGAAGTAAGAGCATGGCTGGGCCATCACTTGTCCATGTGTAATCCACAACTCTGGAATTCCTTCTTCAAGATATGCTCTTAAATGTCTTTATACATCAAAATAATCTAGGCTTATTATCAAGAAAAGTTCCTTAGTTATAGGCACTGGAACAGCAAGAAGAGAGATTACACAGACCAGTAATAAATTTAAATGCAAATGTTATTTCCTTCTCTGAATGAACTCACACATTTATCCATGTTCTCAAAAGGTGCAATCAAATCGCAAGTGAAATTAAAAATAAGCATTCAGGGCCACTTACACAGACCATAATTCAAACTTGAGGAATTACTAAGAGAGCCTTTTGGTGCCATATACAATATATTATGGTTTGTATGGTTGCATGTCAGATATAATTGAGTTACTTAAATTCTAGCTATGAAGTATAAATATGGATATAAATATATAACTATATAATAATGAAATATTTTAGCTTATGAATATGTTCCTTAAAAATTAGTACTTCAGACAGGCTATCAGAGGGCCTCAGGAAGAGTCTAGGATTTCCACTTACATGAGACAACAGAGCTAGCTCCTGGTGACATGTGATGACATTCCTGTTGGCTTCCATAAAGCATCTCTGGGTTCTCCTCCTTTCTCTTTCCAGTTTCTTCT
The DNA here is from genome assembly GCA_004024765.1 of Zapus hudsonius. NCBI lineage: Eukaryota > Metazoa > Chordata > Mammalia > Rodentia > Dipodidae > Zapus > Zapus hudsonius. The sequence continues at coordinate 68,696 of PVHP010004390.1, forward strand.
CCAAAGCCAGCTGAGATGCAGACAAGTTATCTAAATACTTCATCATGACATCTGAAATACCTGAGCTGACTTCTACAATATCTGGACGGGCTTCTGCATCAGGAGTAAGGCACCTGAGAGAAGACAAGAAAAGTTCCTTAATTATAGGCACTGTTGGCACCAGTGCAAGGGTGGAGGTCAAGGTAAAGTTCACCCTGGGATCTACACTAAGAGCATCTGGGAAAGCACAGGCACCAAGCAGAGCTTTAAATCTTGCATTTCTAGAGAGACATGTAGAATCTGAGGCAAAGAGACACCTCTGTGTCAATGCATTATTTTTCTGGTATCCCAGGTTTGTTGGGTGGGCATGAATCTGCTCTTACACCTCAAAGTGGGTAATGGCATCAACTCCTGGGTAGATTGGCTACTTTCTGAAATTACTGCCAGCTCAGTGATCAGTGAAACAAAATTTTTCTTTGCAGCAAATAAAGAAAACAAGGTTTCAGGAGGTCACAATTTATTGGCCTCTTCTAGCTATATATTGGCGCTACTAGCCTAATTTAGTTAATGAGATTTGTATAAAACACAAAAGCCATAAAGTATCATTCAGCTATCATTTTTAGAAGTGTATTGGGTGTACAAAATAACATCTTACAAATTGACTCAGATCTGAAAATGAAAGTTTAGCTTATCATACAGCTTATAAAATATAAAACAAAATATTTTTTTGTGACTGGCTACTGACATGTTATTGTTCTTTTCAAGGTAAATAAAGCTGTTTACATTCACAGCATTTGATGGGATTCATTGCACTGAATCATGCTGACAAGGATACTGGGATTATATTTTGTGATTCATTTCTGATAAGCAATAGAATTTGGATGGGAAGTCAGGATAATTTAGATTTGGGAAGCACAGTTATGGACAGTTTTCATTCAAATATATCTAAATTGTGTTTTCCATTTTTATTCATATTTTGAAATTTTGTCTAAAATATTTATACATTGCATGCTAATGTTTTCTTTGGAATATAATTGATCATACTAAAGGAGTACTGAATACATCACATATAGTTACTCCCAGGAGCCAGCCATCAAGGTCATTTAAGGTCATCTACAGTATGGTATGATATATATTGCATATATATATATACACACACACTGCAATCTGTAAATCCAAATTCTTTATGCTTCTCCAAACATGTTTAAATTTTGAGGAAAATACCCAACACTCACATCTTGTATATTATTCAGCACCCATTATCAACTTACATTACCTATTACAACTTGCATCAGTTAGAAAAAAATACTTTTTATGAGAAATAAGACTCTAAATGCTAATTTGACAATGATTCTTTCTTATTAAGTTTATTAAGCATTTGATCATTAAGTATAAACAAAACACAAGCATCTTAATCTGGCTCTGAGAGATTATTTATTATTTTATCCTCTATTCTGTTTAAGTTCTAAAGGCTTTCAAGGTGGTTAGAATAGGCATTTATGTATCTGCTGAACTCATGTTTAACAAAATCATCCTGTGCACTTATAATATACAAAATTAGACAAAAAGTGGTGGAGACAGGGTCAGCTACACAATCTGTGATGTCCATTGTAATATGAAAATGGGAAATCTAGGAAGGAGTGAGCAAGTCTGTCACCAGCTGCAAGCTGATGGTGGCTGTGCAATGTGGTACACATATCAGGGGTAGGGAAGAGGCCTCAGTATGCTGTGTGCTACAAGCAGCATTGATGGGCTTACTCCATCCTGACTCTTCCAGGCTGCTCCAGGCTCCTGCTTGGGAAGGAGGGTGACTGACACAATTCAATGGAAGTGTCAAGTAAAGAAAAGCAGCAATAACAGATCAACAAAGAGAGATAGAGAAGGAGGCAACAAGTTGCTCAGGGGACCAGGAAGCTATGGCAGAAATCTCGTGACATAGGCAGGTAACTGAAGGTACTTCTCACAGTAGAGGCTAGAGGACTCTATGGGTCCTTGTTCCATTGAACATCTTTGCCCAAACAAAAGTACAAATATATAATTAAGAACTTCAAGATCTAAAGTGCAGAACCTTAAGACCTGATATAGGACATTTGAACACAGGAACCCAGTGTAAACTGCAGGTCCCTGAAGGTAGTGGCAGGCAACAAGACACATTTATATGAGCCCATATACATATGAACACATACATACATGTATACACACACTAAAAATCTAACTTAAATTTTAAAAAAGAACACTTTTATACAACACACCATTTAAAAAATAATAAAAATTGGAAATTTGCAATTATTCCCTAATTTGTTCTGAACTTAATTTTTCAAATGGTTAATGTAAATTTAATATATAATTGCATGTATCTTACAAGTGATTTTGGTGGTGGTGCATGTCTTTAGTTCCAGCACTCGAGAGGCAGAGGTATAAGGATCACCGTAAGTTAGAGGCCACCCTGAGACAACACAGTGAATTCAAGATCAGCCTAAGCTAGAACTAGACCCTACATCGAAAAACAGCAAACTGAGACACCAGGGTGCCAAATGGTCTGGGTCCGTGGGTTAGTTAGGGAGTTGCAGCACATCAACTCCCTGTTCGCCCACGGGGCTGGGTGAGCAGAGGCTTGGAATAGCTGTGAGCCGACGAGAGATGAGACTCTCGGGAAAACGCGGCAGTGGGCAGTTCTCATTTTATTGTATAGAGAGCAGCTGTTTATATAGAGAAAAGTCAGAGGTAGAAGCATAGGAAGCAAGATC
>PVHP010004391.1:0-71175 GCA_004024765.1 Zapus hudsonius
GTCCATAATGAGTTACATTATTTAGTGGGCAAACAATGAGTTGTTATCCCCAATTCATCTCTGCCCCCCCCAACCCCAACCCGCTGGATAACCTCCTCCATGGGTCGTCTGGATCAGTCCTTGTGACAGGGGACCATGGATAGCCTAGTATTCAGCCAGGTTCTCCTGGCCATGCCTCTAGATAATCTCCTCCACCATGGCTCTCACAATCTTTCCGCCCCCTCTTCCGCATAGTTCCCTGAGTCGTGGTGGATGAGTATTAAGGCTGCTTTAAGGTTATAAGTTTAGGGGTCTTTGTGTTGAAAATCGTTGGTTTCTGTCTCACTGGCTTATCCTGTGTTGATTGAATAGCTGTGGCTGTGGGTCCCTTGCTCATCCCGTCATTCTCTGTGGGGTTCCATATGGATCCTCCACGGTATGACTGTGGTGGCTCCTCTCTTGCCAGGATCTCAGCTATCGGCCTACGGTTGGTTGGTAGGGTTAGATGGGCCCCAGCTCTCTCGCTGCATCCTGAAAAATACAAACACAATGTCCATCGGAGAGTGAGATCAGCGTAAGTTAACAAATATACACAATTCTGGATTACCTAGATTCTATTTTTAGTAGCCTCCACGTTAATTGCTCCCATAGTGTATCTTGTTTTGGGAGCCCAAGAGTACGGGATCCGGTGCCTATTGCCCTGAATCCCAAGTTCCAGACAAGGGGTCCCCCTCACTAAGTGGAAAATTGGCCAAATTTGAAAGCTGTTGATTGTCTCCCCCAGGCCCAGGCTCCTCCATTACATAAGTGCTCCTCTCTTGGTAAGCTGTTCTCTCCCAGTAGGAGGTGTGGTCAGCCTACTCATGGCCGCAGATTGTGTTTCGTGTCAATGGTCTCTGTTTACTCCAGCTGTCGTTGATCAGTTTCCCCTGGCAGCCTGTGCAGTGCCTTCTAGCACTACACTAACTGCCTTCTGGGGGCTGGATACTGTTCTGGACGTTGAAGGGTCTCTCAATGCTGATCAATGGCATTCTGTGGTTTCTTCAGCAACAGGGTTTTGCCTCAGGCCTGGGGAGAGAGCACTCAAGAGCCTTGACAGACTTCTGTCTTGTTGGAATCTCATGAGTCGCTTTGGTCAACAGCTCAGTGAGGGAAGGAACCAGTGGTTGGAACCAGGGGTTTTCAGGCTGATCTAATTATTCACAGGCTTAGACAAAAATATAGAACGCTTCACAAATTTGCATGTCATCCGAATTTGCATGTCATCCTTGCGCAGGGGCCATGCTACTCTTCTCTGTATCATTCCAATTTTAGTATATGTGCTGCCGAAGGGAGCACGCCATTGTTGTTTTGTTTCCTGCTCATCAACTCTTGGCTCATTGTAAAATTCAAATCCGACTGTGACTGGTCAGGATTCTCAAGATAGCATAGCAGATGTTTAGAATGATAGAGAAGAAGATCAAAGTGATCAGTGCTTTTGAATGTAGTAAATCAGCTGGCTGGTGTTTGTGTGCCATAGTGGTGGGGCTTCTCCCCTCATCCTTGCCTTCCGCATGTATAGAAAGTGGGCTGACAAAGCGTGGACAGAACACATGGCCCAGGGACCAAGAAGTGACTTAGGTGCCAGTATGTCCCCAATTTACTTCTCTGCAGAGTAGGTGATGAATGGATGTTGAAGATCAAAGTGGATTGGAAGTCCATCTCTTCAGGCTCTTTCCAGTGGGCAGACAAACTGTGTGCAGGGCTTGGGAGAGGTCCACTGGCCTTTGCTTCACTTTGTTTCATGGAGTCTGTGTGGAAGGCATGAGACCTAGAGATGACCTTGACCATCTCTTCCAGTTCTGTGTTCACCTGTGGAAACTGAACCAGTTGTTAAAAAGGTGAGGTGAAGGTTGGAAAGGTCATGTGGGAGGAACACCAAAAATGGGTGCCAAGGAGGGGCGTGCCTGTGTCCTTCAGCCACCGATAGCCAAGAGTTGGTGCCTTCAAACGAGGCTGTGTTCCTACCTTGAGTGTGGGAAAGGAGGGCTTGAGACAAGGGAAGTGGGGAGAATTTTGCTCATTATGTTGGTTTTGTGGTTCTGGGAGAATTGCTTACAGCTGTGTGGAGTGTGCTGCCTGTGGGTCTGCACTATCCAGTTCTGCTTGCTTGAGTCTTGCCTTGTGAGGACAACAGTGGGGCACAGGCCCTGGTGTTGACTCTAGTCAGTGGTCATTAGGGGGTCGTCCTTACTGGCTGATAGAGGTTACTGGTGAAGAAGCTTGTGTTGGAGATCCCCACAGCTCTTGATCAGCTGGGGAGCCTGGAGAAAAGGGGAAAGGTTGCAAACATCACTGGGTATTCAGTAACCACTCCCTCTACAAAGTGTGCCAGCAGCACCTCAGGGCCTGCAGAGGGGGTGGTGTTTGCAGTGCCATTCCTACTTTCGTCTCACACTGAGACTTTCTTATTTAGAAGCGCCAGTAACAAAGCATGCAGGCAACCACGGCTTCCTTTATTGTCAGCCTGTGTGAGAGTGTAGAAATTCATTGTGGAAAGATCCAAGTGCTGAACCATATGACACGCCATCCTAAGAAAGACCTGCTGAAGCTGCTCAGCCTGGAGTCTTTACTGCTGGGCATGAGGATCGAGTAGCCACTCTGCAGGCTCGTCTTCCCATTCGGTTAGCAAGGGTGACAGATACATGTAGCTGCTCCTTGGAGCCACTTGCTCTTGTTTCTGAGATGAACCTTTAGTCACGGGAAGGGCACTCAGGTGTCAGGTGCCAGAATACATGGCAAACAGCAACAGCATGGCTAAATTGTGATAGTCAGATCTGTAAAGCTAAGGAAAGTGGGTTAACATGTCTTACATGGCAGGTGAGGTACCATAGTGTCCTCATTGGCATCATCAGGAAAAATTGCCATGTGGATCTGTTCCCTGTACTGGACTGCCCTCAGAAAACCCACATAGGGGCTGGGAGTGCCATCCTTCCATCAGCTGTCTGGCGTGTCTTGGCTCCTGTCCTGATGGACAGAGTAGGAGGAAGCTTCACAGACAAGAAATGGGAGAGTCTAGTGGAGTGCCTACAGTCAGCCAGTGGTAGGAGGCCCTTGCAGGAAACTGGTGAGTGATTAGAATAAAGGCTTTTTACATTGGAAAGAATGTGCACGTCACAGTTATTTTCCTATGCGAATCATAGCAGTACTTGTTCTGGGGAGGCTCTGTGTGCTTTCTAGCAAGCCTTGCATGTGTGCTGGGGTTCTTCTTAGCAGGCCTCACATGTACCTGTGGTCGCTCCCAAAGGGTGGGGTTTTGAAGAGTCAGGTGCTAAAGAATGATGGCTTTTCTGGCGCTTACCTGCCTTATCTGCTCACAGACACCCAGCTGCTGGTCCTGACTGCTGCTCCAGCACAGGGCCTCACAGGTGTGGTGTGCAGTGTCTTTTTGCAGATTTGAAGTACTATCAGTAATCCTTCCATTATAAGTTAGTCCTAAAGGTTTTTGTTGAAAATAAAATAGTACCACTGCATAAAAAGATAAGGACACACATATATATATATATATATATATATAATCAAAACTAAGTCTCCATAAAGACTGTCCGCCATTTGAAAGCAAGTGTCTGGAGTTTTCCATTGCTGTCACATGTAACCCAATCATAAGCAGGCCCTAGTTAGGAACAGCCTCAGTGAGATAGACAGCAGCCAGTGGGCTGGTTCCTTGCCTCATTCTGCGGCATGACTGTCGCTAGGGGATTCTCTACTTGAAAACCTCTGTGGAAAGGATTGAGGGAGAGGAAGGAAGCACCTCCCTTCTAGAAATACTTGGGTCAGGGACTGAGGGTGTGGTTGATGGTGGAGTGATTGCCTAGCATGTACAAGGTCCTAGGCTCCATCCTCAGAGCCACAAAACCCAAAAATGAAAAGGAAGAGCTGTTGGGACAATTGTCTTTATTTGAAAGGAGCAGTGAGTCCTAGAAGCATATCAATTCCTCACGCCTCACCCCCATGGCTTGTCCTAGGGACTGCTTCCCTGCTGCAGTGTCTCAAGCCTTGGGGCCCCAGCCCTGCATTTCAGACACTGTCACATGGTGCTTCTCTGGTGCTTCTCCTTGAATCTGCCTCTACCACATCTCCCTCCAGAGTCCCTGTCATACACTCCCCTCATCCTTGGTACCACTTGGCACATTCTGTGTGGTCTATCTTTTCTGACCCTAACCCCACCCTGCCTTTGTAGTCTACTTCCTTTCCTTCCATGCAACACACCTTGTACTCCCAATGGTCTGCCTACCACCTCTGCCTAGGAGGCTGAGGGGAGATCCAGCCTCACTTGCTCTGGCTTTCCCAACTCTCTGCTCTGGCTCCTCTCACCTGTTCCATGTCCAGCCACGTGGACTCATTGGTTACTGGTTCCTTGACTCTTGGGCTTGCAGACTGCAGTTGTGGGACTGCCGTGAGCTAATTCAATACCCCCCCTTTTTTTTACTACAATTCATTCTGTTGTTTCTGTTCCTCTAGAGAACCCTGATTAATACACCAGATGCACAAAATGCAGCGTGCACCTGAAGTTAGTTTACAGTGGCAGGAGGCGCTGGCATGCCCATTCTTTATCTCTCAAAACAAATATTTTAAAAAAGAAGTAGTTTATTGTTGTGCATAGGTCTCTGTTTGACAACTTACTAGAGCCATAAAGTGATAACTTCACAGTACTTCCCTGAGTCTTATGCCAGACTGATGCCTTGCCTGTTGGTTAAAGTAGAGAGTAAAACTGCTTGTGATCTAGAGCTTGGCCCACTGCTTTACAGAACTTGATTACCCAGAGCCATGGACATTAAGGAAGAGCATCACAATAGCATTGGCTGTCAAAAGTAGTATACTGCACAGTTGACTCTGCGTGTGGACACTCACACCTCACTGAGCTCTGTGTTAGGGCATGTTTGGAGTTTTACAAGTGAAAGGAAAGCCCTTTACAGAGGGAAGCATAGTGAGATGTTGGCTGTGGTGCTATGGTACCTATAGGTAGAGTCCTGTGTCTCCTGAGAGCCCTCCTGGACAGACTTAGTGGGAAGTTAGTGCTTGAGCTGTGGGATCACATTTAGCATGTAGGAAGTTGGCTTGTGTGGCAGGGGCAGAGAGCTCTCACAGAGGTGTGGAGTGGGAACCTGGTTACTAGAAGGTGGATGCTGTGCCTGGAGGCAGAGGAAGAGGTTGAACAAACAGTAGTGGCCTTGAGTGCTATGAGCTCACAGGAAGGAGGCTTACTGGACTCAGCAGGGCCCTCTGGGAGCTTCTGTGGGAGAATCATGAAGGACATGGTCTGCACAGGCCTGGGAGACAAGGCATGTCCAGACTCTTCCTGACTTGACAATAAGCCCTTTCTTCTTATCTTTTCCACCAATCAGTTATGCCATTTTCCAGCAGGCAATGTCATTCTTGTTATGGAAACTGCAGTAGAGAATTGAGGGCTTTTCCGGTTCAGTTATATTTATTATACTCACTCAGCCTTAGCTGTGTGGTACTGAACACTAGAGCCTTGTCTCCACGGCTCGTAGGCAGAGCATCAGGAGAGCTGCCAGTGCTGTTGCAGAGATAGGGACCCCTCGTTTCTAAATGTGTTTCTAGAGTTCCAAGACAAAGTCTCTCGCTCAACACTTCTCAGTTCCATGTTCCTGCAGAGTGACCTGCTTGTTAACTTAGAGCTTCCAAACCATCCGAGGGACTGTAGGAAAGTGTGTGCCGGGGCTTGGGTTCCAGGCTTGCTCTCCTGTATCTATTTTTGATTTATTGATTTTTTTAAAATAAAAAGGTTGCACACATAGACTCCCTCTCCTGTGCCTCAATTCTGCTGAGGGTCTTTGGTGGGGTTATCGATATTTATTGTGGGGACCATGTTTATTCCAGTATCCTTTGTCAGCATGTCCTGTTTCTATTTGGAGCGGCACAGAACTTTAGGTCTTCTCTGGATGCCACGGCAGGTGGCCCTGCTGTGTGTCAGGAGTGAGGTCCAAGGGACTCCCACCAGCAGTGCAGTCATGTAGCACAAGGTGCCGACTCTTATCTTTGGAACTTCTTATGTGTGCTTGCCCCCCAGTGAGCAGTGTGATAATCTGCAGGGACAGTTCTCATTCAGTAGGTGTGCTGGTGTGCCCGAGGTGTTCTTTCTGCAGGTCACTTAATCACCTGCCAGAGTTGATTGTGGCATTCTTGCAGAGCCAAAGTGCACTTGAACAGTGCAAACAAAAATTGGAAGTAAGTTAGGAACAAGCCTTGTGTCTACACTGAAGATTTATCTAGACATTTGCTTATTCAACATACATATAATTTATTTATTTATTTGGTCTCTGCCTTTGGCCCATAATTAACTACCCCCTCAGAATCTGCAGTGTGTCAGGAGTGTCCTGTGTGAGTTGGCAACTGAAGTTCCTAGATTGCTTTAGGATGGGCTGGATACCAAGAAATCTGAGTTAGGATCAGAAAGTTGGGCATTTCAGTCCTTCCCTAGCCTCCAGGGAGGGGGAGGGGCTGGAGGCTGAGTTAGCCCCAATAGCCAATGATGGGACAGAGGAGCATCAAGACAGCTGAACACAGAGGTGCTTGAGGGTGGTGGCCTAGAGGGGACTCTCTTCCCAGGCATCGCACCCATGGCAGTTCTGCATCTGGTGGCCTTTATAGTAAGTGGAAAAATGTAAGCTGGAGTTTCCCTGAGCTCTGTGAGCTGCTCCAGTAAGTGAACTGGGCTCCAGGAGTGGTTCGTGGGAAACACTGGTCACAACCTGAGGTTGCATTTGGCACCTGCAAAGAAGGGCAGGTACAGTCCTATGGGGTGGAGTCCTCACCTTCTGGCTTTGATACTGTCCCAAGACAGGTGGTAGGTACAAAGTTGCATTGGGTTAGGAGACACCCAGCCAGTGTGTGTCCAGAGACAACCTTGATGTGTGGAAACACTCCCATCTGGTGTGAAAAGTGTTGAGTGGTGTATGTGAGTTTTCTTGTTCTCATTGGCCAGAGAGGCCAGCATCATGCCATGTTATCCCAAGGAAGTTATCCCAAGGCCCTGCCCTTCCCTCAGGGTATGTTGGCCATCTCAAGCTTGTGGAGTTACAGACACCGGCACTTCTCACACTCCTATGCTGTACATGTTGAGTATCCCATTGCTGCCAGCATCACAAGGCACAGCCACTGGGTGAGGACATGACACCACTTTGGAATGCGAGGTGCCTGCAGTTCGCCTGCTGTCCTGCAAGCAGAGCAGACAGTTCCTTTCCAAGATAGGGATGTGATGCCACCAATAATGGTGTCACAGGATGACCAGATGGCTCACCAAAGGTTGGATTGTCATAGCATAGGAAAATAGTTTAACTATTTCTTGGAGGTGTTGTAAATGTCTGGTGGTAGGAAATAAACATGGCATATACTATAACTTGGCATGCAACTAGAACAGATTGCCTTATCTCTGACCAGTGTGCTCACTTGTTTATTTTAATTAACCTGTAAGGATGAAGCTGGGTCAGTGTTGGCTATTCAGTTTACACTCTTAAACATGCATGTTAAAATGGACAAAAAGCTTTTTTTCTTTTTTGTGTGTGTGTTCATTCATAATGTGTGAGTGTGGGCATACACCTTCCATGGTATGTCACCTTGTCAGGCTAGCTAGCCCACAAACTTCTGGGAGGTTCTTGTGACTCTTATCTCCCATCTTGCTGTAGACATGCTGGGCATGTAGACATTACAGACGTTTGTGCTGCAATGACTGGCTTTTATGTGGGTTCTGGGGAACTGATCGGAGGCACGCAGGCTTGCACAGCGAGTGCTTTCTCCCCAGCCCCAGAGCTTGGTTGGCAATTGTTTACTTCTTATAAAAAATTATTTCTATGTGTGGGTGTGGAGAGGGTGTGCAAGGTCTCTTGCTGCTATAAATAAATGCCAGATGCTTATGCCACATTTTGCATCTGGTTTTATGTGAGTGACTAAGGAATTGAACCTGAGCCAGACTTGTGCCACTATTTGCATCCAGCTTAAAGAGAGTGTCTGAGGAATCAAACCTAGGCCAGCAGGGTTTGCAAGCAAATGTCTTCAACCACTGAGCCATCTCCCTAGCCCCTTGGTAGTTGTTTCATAGGAAAGAATTGCTTCATATTCAAAATTGCCTTATGTGTGGGTGGAGTAGTATACAAGTAATGTAAAATAAAAGTCTACTGTGTCACATGGACCTACCATAGGGTTTTTATTATGCTTCACTATTATGGAGTAGGGTGTTGTACCCTGTCCTTGTTGCAGAGGGAGTTTACATTGGTACATTTTCATAGTGTAGAAACATTGAATGAAAAAGTAGTAAGGCAGCCGAGTGTGGTGACACACTTCTATAATCCTAGCACTTGGGGGGGGGGTTGAGACAGGAGGCTCAGAAGTACAAGGTCATCCTCAGCTACACAATGAGTTAGTTCAAGGCTGGCCTACATGAAATCCTGTGTATAAAAAACCCAAACCAGTCAACCAACCAAATAATTCAGAAGTAGAAAGGAAGCTCTCTCAGCAGCATACTGCCACTGGGCTGCCTCATCACCTTTGTGGTTGAACGCATGCATGGAGATCTTAATCAACTATGCACAATTATGATCATGTGTGACCGTTAACATTTAAAAATTTATTTGCAGAGAGAGAGAAAGAGAGAGAGAGAGAGAGAATATGAATGAGTATGTGCCAGGGTCTCCTGCCACTGCAAATGAACTCCAGATGCATGTGCTACTTTGTGCATATGCCTTTATGTGGATACTGGAGAATTGAACTGGGACCAGCAGGCTTTGTAAGCAAGTGCCTTGAACCATCAGCCATCTCCCAGCCCAACATTGAAAAAAAAAAAGACTCAGATCATAGGGGCTAAAGAGATGGCTCAGTGGTTAAGAGCACTTCCTGGGTAAGCATCTCCAGGACCCACAGAAACAGCTGGATGTGGCCATGCATGTCTGTAACCCCAGTCACATGGGGCTGGAGCAGAGACCAGGACATTTGTTGGGGTCTATAAAGAACATCAAGGTCCAAGATCAGTAAGAGACACTGACATAAATAAGAACAGGCAGAAGAGTAATGGAGAGGCACCCAGCATTCCCCCCTGGCTACTTCAGACAAGAGCACACAGGGTGCTGCATGGGCACATACACATGCATACCCACCCTCAAACCACACACCATACCACATTACATACACACATACAAAAAATTCAAAACATAAAAACTCTTACTGTAAATTATAAATGCATAAGGGGATGGCAGAACTAGTAAGGCTGGCATGTACTTAGCACGGTAATCAACAATATTAGCAGTATTGACGGACTTACCTTGTAACTGTAGCCCAAGGATAGGCTTTGGCCCAGTAGATCCGTTTCTAGGTATCCTTTTTTCTTTCCTTCTTTCCTTCCCTCCCTCCTTCCCTCCCCCCATCCAAGGTAGAGTCTCAGTCTACCCCAGGCTGACCTGGAACTCACTCTGTACTCCCAGACTGACCTTCTATCACTGCCTTCCTAATGCTGGGATTAAAAGTGCGTGCCACCATGCCCAGCTTCCTGTCCTTCTTATTATTTAAATTGTAAAGTAGAACGCAGCTGATAGATGTCAGGAAAGGGTTATATACACACAACGGAAAGTGGAGATGCTAATAGCTTTCAGGAAACTTAGAAACCGACAGCACATGTGGAGGCTCTGTCAACCGGTGTAGTGCTGGTCTCAGCCACTTTGAGAACGTCTCCACCGACCTTGGCTCTAGAGACAAAGTCCTTGTTCTGGCAAGATTTGAGGTTGAAAAAGTAAAACAAACGAACTAAAAGGAGTGTGGAAGCTTTAGCCCACATCATATTCATATTGGTAATGGTATTTTCATTCTGAGGATTTGGAGTTATTGTAAGGAAATGGAACCGTATCAAATTGTGTGAGCATCCTAAAAATGAGTGGCATGAAAATGAACTGTGGCTTCTGTTAATGGTCTTCATCCTTCTTTGTGTGGGGCTCCCTTCTTGAGGGACTCTGCACTTGTTGGGATGGAAGGACTCACTGAAACTTTCATTAAGATTTGTATGAGAAGAAAACAGAAAATTGGAAAAATAAATTATAATCTTGTTTTCATAGAACGGCCTTCATTTGTAAAGCCGACCCAAATGCATGATGTTGAAAACAGTCGAGTGTCCTGTTGTGCTATAAAATAAACAAAAGGAAGTTAGCCAAGGGGCAGACACTTCTCAGGCAACAAGACAGTTCTGGTGTTGGTACCTTCCAATAATGAGTGGCTGAGATAATCAGAAGCCATTACAAAGAAAGAGGACTGAGGACAGGTGGTGGCTGTGTGAGCATGCGTGTCAGGATGAAAAGAAGTGGAGCAGCCAACTTGTATGAGATGAGAGAAATTAATGACATCACTGCAATAGAAAATAACACATGCTTTTCATGCAGCCTGTCTGCTAAGAAGATGCAGAGCATTACCATCTCACAGACAAGCCAGACCGTCCTCATTTCCAGCAAATATCAACAGTTCCCTTTCTGTGACAGTGTAACAGAAAGCATATTGCTACTTCTAGAACCGAGATAGAAAATTTCAGTCACCTGATCCAGACGACCCACAGAAGAGGATATCCAGCTGATTGGGGATGGGGGGGGGCATTGGGGAATTGGAGATAACAACTCATTGTTTGCCCACTAAATAATGTAACTCATTATGGTCAATAAATATATATATTAAAATTTGAAAAAAAGAAAATTTCAGTCACAAGAAGCTAATACAATTGGCAAAGAATATTTTAAAAGTTAACTAAAGAAAAAGAAATATGGTGGGCTGGAGCGATGGCTCAGAGGTTAAGGCACTTGCCTCCAGTGCCTAAGGCCCTGGGTTCAATTCCCCAGGACCCACGTAAGCCAGACCCGCAAGGTGGTGGCCCTGGTGTGCTTGCTCGCTCGCTCTCTATCTCTCCCTCTCCCTCTCCCTCTCTCCCTCTCCCTCCCTTCCTCACTCCCTCTCTCTCTCTGCTTGAAAAATGAATAAATAAAATATTTTAAAAAAAAGAAAAATATGGTGGCTCGTGGCTATAATCCCAACATTGACTAGCTGAGGTAGGAGGGGCTAATTTGGGGCTAGCCTGGGCTTCTCTTGAAGGCCTTGACAGCCATTGGTATTGGTGATATGCTGTGTGACTACAGAAAAGGAGGATGTCACCACTGATGGTAAGACATATTTGAAAATACAAAACATTTTATACTTCGGTGAATAAATATGAGTATGTCCAAATCACAAACTATATAATTTCATCTATCCCAGCTCACTGTGTAGCTGAGGATGATCTTGGACTTCTGATTCTCCTGTGCTGGTATTGTGGGCACAGTGCTGGGGATCCAAACCAGGGCTTCATGCATGCTAGGCTAGATAAGCACTACCCACTGAGCCACATCCCAGCTTACCAAATTCTATTCTCTCTAAAATGCTAGTGTTTGGACAAGTGATACCAGCATGTGAGATGTGAAGTCCTAAGGAGCTTGGGCAGGCCCTCACTTTCTGTCCTTGACGTCTTACTGCAGTGGTTTGATTCTTCCTCTAAGCTAAATTCTAGGCTTTTAATTAGAATATTTTTTCCGTGGATTTTTCACTAATATTTACACATGAGTTCTGAAATAAATGAAATAAACATTTTTGTTAAGATCTCAGGTGATTTTGAAACACACACATGTATTAGTATTTCACACTGCCTCACTTATTCCAAGGAATCACTTATGTTTAACCAGAAAGCTAATAACAAAAAGATTTGGTTTACTGTTTAGCAAACAGTTTTATCTAAAAGAAAATGCCTTCCAAAAGGGAAAGGGAATAAAAAAAGAATGAACCCACTTCATGCTGTGACTTGGATCACCCTTAAAACCATTTTGCAAGGTGAAATTTAGGCACAAAGGGTCACGTGTGTTTATCCGTTTCTATGAACTGTGCAGAGGGTGGAGCTACAGAGACAGCAGACTGGTGGGTTGTGGGGGGAGTGGGCATGATTGCTTGTGGGGTGGCGAGAATGCTCTGACTTGCCTTGCAGGGACTGTAGCTGAACGTTGCTGAGGTGTAGTGGGTGACTAGGAGATTCTTCATAGTAGGTCACTTCTAGCTCCCCGTCACTGCGTAGGCCAGCCTCAGGTACCACTGTGAAAGGAGCCTGTCCAGCTAGTGCTGATGGGGCAGCTGGCCTTGCAGTGCAGTGACAGTTTTGGGCTTTCTCTCTTGATTGTTAGATCTCAGACCCTGGGCACCACGAGGTACTCTTACATTTTGTAGATAAATAGGCTAAAAGGAAGAATTTATGTGATGTACTTGAGGTCAGGAAGGTCAGTTTCCATCATGGAAAGAGTGAATTCCCTCAGGAAACATTTTCAAAGGATCTGTGTCCAGGATCCACCCCCAGAAGTGTTGGTTCTGGAGGGTGAGGCCTGGACCTGCAGCTGCATCCATTCGCCAGGTGCTTGTATGTCCCAGTTGTTTCTACTGTGTTGGCCGTGCTTTGTCACCTGGAAACCTAGGATTGGTGTGGCCTGCTGTAACCAGAGCTTAGGGGACAGACACAGTGTTTCCACTAGGCAGCCTTCTTCTTTGAGGGTGTGTCCTTGGAGCCATAACCATTGTGGGCATTCTCCTGTGGACCTGGCTAACAGGAGGTACCGAATGACAGGGCTGGGGGCAGGCTGTGTGAGCACCAAGCAGAGGAAGTCAAGGGAGGCCTTTCAGGAGACACCCCCAACCCTGAACTGAAGGGTGGGCAGCAGTCATATGTAACGTGAAGCAGAGGAACATAAACTGGTCTGTGCATTGAGGAGCATGTTGTGTCACTGCACAGCTGTTAGATTAATGAGGGGACCTGCACAAATGTTTGCTGCGTGTTTTGGGCTGTATCTCACTGGTGTCAGAAGGTGGCAGAAGTGCTGTGGTGACTTCCTGAAGGAATCTAAGTGGAGGGCTCACAGGTCTAGTCTGGAAAATACAGAGAACAGATGTAAGGAGATGGCCTGAGACGGCAGCTTTGTGGCAGGCCAAGGAGACATGGTGGCCTGACTAAGGAAGAATGGATATGGGAAGTAGACAGTTTGAGAAGACATGTGTGAGAGATGCCATCTGTAGTCCTCAGCGACTACAGGAGAGGAAGGAGGTGACATACTGTCCAAGTATCTGACTTGTATCATGTATTACTTAATGCTGGCATCCTCTGGGCCAGGGCTTAGGAGCAGCTAGAGATGGACAGAAGGAATTGATGAGCCACGTGTGAGAGAGTACTTTGAGTGATGTGGGCAGAGGGCACAGGTAGGCCAGGCTGGTGGAGACACCCCAGGGGTACCTGGGTTTTTGTAAGTAGAGAAGTGGGAAGAGAGGCAGCTCCTGTGGGAACAGAAGCTGGCCTATGTTCTTAGTGGGGAGAGTGGTTGTGTGTTGGCCAGAGCTCTTGTAGGGAGGCTGTGGGGTTGGAGAGAAGTTGTATAGATGGGGAAGATTGGGAGCAAGGGTCCATATGACTGGTCTCTGTTCTCGTCATGTCAGTTATGTGTCCATGTGGCACATGGTCCCTGCTTTTGTTTCAGGCTTGTTTATTTATTTATTTATTTATTTATTTATTTATTTATTTTGGTTTTTTGAGGTAGGGTCTCGCTCTAGTCCAGGCTGACCTGGAATTCACTATGTAGTCTCAGGGTGGCCTCAAACTCACGGCAATCCTCCTACCTCTGCCTCCCGAGTGCTGGGATTAAAGGCGTGCGCCACCACGCCCGGCTTTTTTTTATTTTTATTTTTATTTTTTTGGTTTTTTGTTTCAGGCTTGTTTAGAAAGAAAAAAGATACCGGCCTAAAAGAATTTTTTTTTTTAAAGTTGGACATGGTGGTGCACACCTCTAACCCCAGCACTCATATTCAGGAGGCTGAGTGAAGTAGGAGGATCCCTGTGAGTTTGAGGCCAGCTTGGGCTTGAATGAGATCCTTCCTCAAAAATTTTTTTTAATAATAAGCAATGGATACTTAGAAATTAAAATGAAAAATTGTGTTATTGCTTATCCTTCCCTGGCTCCTTGGATCACAGCCACAAGCTACATCTTAATTTTTTAAAAAAAATTTATATGTGTGTGAGAGAGAGGAGAGAGAAGTGAAGAGAATGGGCACGCCAGGGTCCTTACCAGAAATTCCAGACACATGTGCTACTTGCATCTGGCTTTATGTGGAATTGAACTAGGGAATTGAACCCCAGGCCAGCAGGCTTTGCAAGTAAGTGCCTTTATCCATTGAGTCATCACCCCAGCCCTCCCATGGGTTACAGTTTGTGTTCACTTCTAAGCTCGTCTGTATACAAGAGAAAATACATGGTGTGTATTGTTTTTTCCTGGGACTCTCCTTAAAGTCTGCCCCTAACTCAGGATTTATTGACTGAGGAGGTGTTAAGTACTAACATAAACTTATCAGTATATGGTTCTTAGGGAGCAGCTGTAGGAAAAGGGAATTAGATATTATTAGAGCTTAAAAAAATTTTTTTTGAGGTAGGGTCTCTTCTAGCTCAGGCTGACCTGGAACTCACTCTGTAGTCCCAGGCTGGCCTCAAACTCATGGCAGTCATCCTACCTCAGCCTCTTGAGTGCTGGGATTAAAGGTGTGCACCATGGCCGGCTGTTTGCTGTTTTTTTTTTTTATTAGACTGGCTAACCAAGGAGTCCCAGCAATCCTCTTGTCTCCATCCCCTTTAGCACTGGCGTCACAGATGTGTGCAGCTCTTCCCAGCCTTTTATGTGAGTGCTAGGAATCAAGCTCAGGTCCTTATGCTTGTGAATAAGCACTCTTACCCACGGACCAACTCCCCAAGCCCCAGACTTGTATTTTAAATGGTAAAAGTTCCAGTGATTATTATCTGTTCCATTTCAGAAAAATACACTAAGTATCAGTAAGCAGACTCACATTACCTCCCTCCCCCCACCCCACCCCATAGTGCAGTAGGGCCTGTGGCAGAGGTGCAGCACCCATAGCCCTCAGAAGCCCTGGAAACAATGGTGCAGTGAGTGGCACTTGCAGCCCCAGCCTGTACATGGCCTTGGTCCTCTCTGTGCCCTGCCTACCACGGTCCTTGTGGATGGGGGTGAGTACCTCTAGATGTCGCTCTGGGACTCACCCTGCTCTCAGATGATCTTGAAAGATGCCAGCTAGCTCAGAGCTCATTCTCCCCACAGGGCTAAATGTCACAGCACATGCAGAAAACTTGGGCCTGTTGTGAGTGATCTTACGCAGATGGCTGGTCAGGGTGATGCTGCCCAGCCCTGAGCAACTAGGCCAGCTAACCAGTGAAGAAGCATGTGAAGAATGTGCCCAGTCTACAGAGGAGCAGAATGGCCTACATTTAAAAAAAAAAAAAAAAAGCTTTACATTAATGCCACATTTGAATTACAGGATTCTTTCTTTAATTTTGCTTATTTTTTTAACCCAGGCAAATGTGTATATGTTTGTAATGAGTATACGTGCTGTGGTGTAGGATGTGTGTGGTATGTTATTGGTGGTGTGTGCACTGGGTGTGTACTTATGGAAGCTCAAGGAGAGCTTTGAGAGTCAGCCCCATATTTCCTTGAGATGGGACTCTTCCCTCAACTTGAGCTGGTAACATCTGGCCAGTGAGCCTCAGAGATCTTCAGTCTCTGCACCCCAGCCCCAGACTGGGGTTACAGACATGTCCAGCTTTATTATTATTTTTTTTTTACATGGGTGCTGGGGTATCAAACTTGAGCAGTTTCTGGCCCTACCAGGCCCTCATGCCTGAGCAGTAAGCCCTCTTAACCAGTGAGCCATCTCCCCGGCCTAATATAGTATTCTTTCATGAACTTTTTTTTTCTGTCTATCTCTCTCCCTTTTTTTGAAACAAAGTCTCATATAGCCATGGTTGGTATCCAGTTCACTATGTAGTGAAGGATGACCTTGAACTCCTATCCTCCTGATTTCACTTCCCAAGTGCTAGCACTACAGGTATATGCCACCATGCCCAGCTTAAATTAGCTTTTTTTTCCCCCCAAAAGAGACAGAAGGTATGTTGGCAACTAGATTCCTATGTGGTAATGAGGTAGATCATGTATTACACGTATTTGAGGTTTCTTCTAGTTTTTTTTTTCTGCAGTAGTAATGTACAGGCACATCGAAGCATGGTTTTGGAATCTAAAACTTTGGAATTTCCTGCTAATGTTTATCTAAACTCTTGAGTTAATTTTGTTGTTTTTTAAAATATTTTATTTATTTTCAAGCAGAGAGATACAGAGAGAGAGAGAGAGAGAGGGAGAGAGAAAGAGAGAGAGGGAGAGGAAGAGGGAGAGGGAGAGGGAGGGAGAGGGAGCGAGCGCACCAGGGCCACCACCTTGTGGGTCTGGCTTATGTGGGTCCTGGGGAATTGAACCTGGGGCCTTAGGCACTGGAGGCAAGTGCCTTAACCTCTGAGCCATCTCTCCAGCCTGAGTTAATTTGTTTTGATACATTTTCAGTTGTTGGATCCTTTAGAGCAATGAGAAAGATTTTTCTTTGAGCAAAATAATGGTCATGTTCTGTGAATTTTTCTACTGTAGGCAAGGCAATACACCATACCATAGGATAGCTTCTGCTGGTGAGTTTATTGGAAATATTTACATCTAATCAAAATGACAGGAATTGAGTATATACCCTCTGTTTTAGAAGGCATATATAAAACCAGTAGGTGAAGAGAGGCAGTCTTCAGCAAACTCTATGAGAAGATGAAGGTTGAAGCCAGGTGTAGTGGCACATGCCTAAAATCCCAGTACATCTGGAAGGAAGGCTAGTAGGGCAATCACAAGTTTAAGGACAACCTGAGCTACAGAGTAAGACTGCTTAAAACAACAACAAAAAAGAAACAAAACTTGGTGGAGAGATGTGTGCAAGCATGAGGGCCTGAGGAGGACTCACATGAACAGATGAGCTTGGCCACACATGTCTAATTGCAGTCCTATGGGCAGCAGAGACTGGAGAATCACTGGGGTTCCCGGCCCCCCAAAAAGGGCTCTGGGATCAGTAAGAGCCTCAGCGCTCAAGAAAGGATGGGTGAAAGAATGGTGGAGCAGGACCACCAAGTGCCTCTTTGCCACTGCAGGCAAGTGCACCTGATGCCCTGAGTGCATAGGGCTTTGCATGGACACACACGGTTTCTTTTGCTGCTGCAAGAGATGAAGCCTGGTGTGAGGATACAGGGTGAGGACTTGCATGAGAAAGGAGGGCAGCCTGCAGGCCATCCTCCTTGTCTCTGGCACAGCCATGTCTAGAGCGCCCCCCAGCCTTAAGTCCTCTTGTGCCTTCACTGTGAACTTGAGAAAGTAAAGTGCTGATAGTCAGCCTTCTGGGACCACAGCTCTGGGACCCTCTCACCTGTTATATGTCACTGTCTCTTGCCTCCCCTCTCTTCCTTGCCTCCAAAAGCCTATGACCCACCATTGTTGCAGCTCCATGCACCCCCCTTTAGCCTCCTCTCTTTTATTTGTATGTATCTGGCCAGTACCCACTCATACACCTCTGCTGCAGGCAGCATGCCTCAGTGTCACCTGCCCTCTCCCTTGCCGAATGCCATCTCATGCATTTGTCGCTCCCACCCCCAAATACAAAGCAATGACATCAACCTGTTTCTTCTCAGTGAAATTGGAAGAAATCTGAAAAGAACTTTCCTAAATCCACTTGCCCATCTGAATCTACACCACTGCCTGCCTTCTTTCCTACTCTGTTCTCTGAGAAATGCCCCTCCTTTGACCCTGTGTGCCTGTCTCCTGCTCAGTCACTGCTCGGTCCCTCTATTCCCTGTGATATGTATCATCATCACCATTGACCTCCATTTCAAAACACTGAACTGTTAACCTTGAGTCAGCTGGCTTGATCCACCAGCATCTGTGTCACAGCTGATCCCATCTCAATATCTTGTCCTGTTTATGCTCCTAGGTGTCAGGCTGTGAGGGATTGGTTCTTGCTCTTGCCTACATTTGATGCCTTGGTGATTCCTATGAGAAGAAACTAATATTGGCAATCTTATTCCCTAACACCTTAGCAACCTGCCTGGGAGCCACCCTTGGGCCTCCCTCACCTCTTTCATTTGGCTCTGAAGCAGGTCCAGAGTCCTTGCTCCTTGCCCTGCAGTTCTGGGGCCCTGTTCCATGTATCCCTTTCAACTGACTTCTTCCAGGCCCTTCAGACGAACACAGCTTTCAGGGCTCCTTTTAAGTCTGTGAAGGGTACACTGCCCACGCTCAGTCAAGAGCCTCCTGCTGTGGTCTTCCCTTTCTCTAACAGGGATCTAACTCAGGTCCTCTTCCTCCCTGGGATTTTCATTGGGAACTTACGGCTAGTTTCTCACTCCCCTTTCCTCTAGCCCAGCCATCCATGATTCAACAGTTTCAACTTAGCATGCAAAGCTGTCCTTTCTGAATTTTCATAGTTATTTTTTTGAATAGATAACTTCTTCATTTCCTGTAGTTTTTTGAATCATTTCCAGAGCTTTGTAGAGTCCTCTTTTACTTCTCCAGTGTCCCTGGGAGGCAGGTCTCAGGGCACCTGCTTCAGGCTGGGAGTGGGTCACCCAGGCATGACTCCTGCTGGAGAAACAGTAGTTCTTTTAAGAGAAGTTGGTAATTAAATGGCCACTTGCTTGTCACATCCAGGAGAATGTTCCCAAACATCCTTTGAGAGCTCTTCCACCTAGCTGCTCCCCAGAAATAACTTTTTACATTGTTGACTGCCCATCCCTCACAGATGGATACTTCTGCCTTGTGGCTTGGGTAGGCCTTTGTGGGCCAGCCTGGCAGTCAGACCCAGGGAGTGGTGATCAGAGCTGGCTGAGAACCACAAAGGTTTGATATGCTTGAGCATACACACTACTTGCTTCTTTTTCATAATCACCTAACTCAGCCACTGTCAGTGTTTTGAAGGTCTGATTGATTCTCGATCAGGTGGGTCTTTATCCCTCCCTTGTCCTTTATCAAACAAACAAACAAACAAACACTGAAACATTGAGAAATGTTGGCAGATGACATTTTGAAACATTCTGGTACATTGAAAAAAACTGGCAGGTGGGGCTGAGGAGATGGCTCAGTGGGTAAAGTGCTAGCTGTATAAGCATAAGGACCTAAGGGTGATCCCTAGCCCCCCACAAAAACGCCTCCTTAATAGGAGGGGGGAAATGATGAGAATAGGAGAGAGACTAATTAGAAGAAGGAATTCAATGGAGACTGGATTTGAGAGGGGAGAATAGAAGTGGGGGTGGGAATTATCATGGTTTATTGTCTATACTTATGGAAGTTGTCAATAAAGTGGTTCTTTGTTTTTTTTTTTTTTTTTTTTGGTCTGTTTGTTTTTAAAGAAAAAAAGCTAGGCTTGGTAGTGTGCACTTGTAATTCCACTACTAGGGAAACAGAGACAGGAGGATCCCTGGGGCTTGCTGATTAGCCAGTCTAGCTATTGGTGAATTTGGTTCAGTGAGAGACCCTGTCTCAAAAAATGGAGTAATTAAGGAAGACACTTGATGTTGGTCTCTGGTTTGCACCTGTGAACACACATGCAAAAAAATAAAAAATCAAAAAATCTGGTGGGGGGCTGGAGAGATGGCTCAGCGGGTAAGGCACTTGCTTCCAGTGCCTAAGGCCCTGGGTTCAATTCCCCAGGACCCACATAAACCAGACCCACAAGGTGGTGGCCCTTGTGTACTCTCTCTCTCTCTCTCTCTCTCTCTCTCTCTCTCTCTGCTTGAAAATTAATAAATAAAATATTTTTAAAAAATCTGGTGGGGACTGTGAACTTGTGTCTTCTACTCAGCTTGTCCATGGCATTCACAAGTGCTCAGCATCACAGTGTGTTGGCCAGCCCAATACAGCATGTGGGACAGTTCTCCCTTTAAAAGCTCTTGCCAACCAGAAAAAGGCTTACCTGCTGTTGCACAATATGGGATCAACATCCAGCCAGATACAGTTTTATTCAGGTTTACAGATCCAGGGGAATTTCCATCAGTGGTGGAAGAAGCCCTTTCATAAATTCAAGCCGAGAGAGAGAGAAACCACCACCAGCCAGCAACACCAAAAAGCAACAAACACAAACCAGCAGCAAGCAGCACCCTGTCAGAGCTCAAGAGGGCTCTTCACACCATTGGGCTGGAATTAGATCAGCCCCAAACACACCTTTGGGCTGGATTCCAGGGTTCCCTCCCCACCCCCCAGTGACATCTCCCTCAGCCAGGTGGTTGGAGACCCAAGTTACAAGATTAATAAGACAGTTGAGCCTGTGGAAGCCATATATTCACATTCAAACCACCACACCTGCTTTTGTGAAAAGTCCAACTTTTAGAGTTAACTCTGAGCAAGTTACTCAGGCTAAAAGACTAGTTCTGGGGTGCTGTGGTTTTCCCAGGACCATGTCCTGAGCAGCCTGTGATCTCCCAGAGGAGAATTTGTGAAGAGGCCAGGGCAGGTGTTGACCTTCTAGACGTTTTCTCCTTGTTTTCTTCAGTGGTATGCAGAAGGTTTGCAGGACACTCAAAATGTCTGTCTGCTTCATCTGGACCCCAGTTGAGGAACATACTTGGGTCTTCTAAATATACCCAAGAGAGATGGACTTGGATTCCTGCTATGCCAGCTGGGCCAGCTCAGGGGCCCAGATTGGAGGGAGGGAAGGCAGGGGGTCTGTGTGGGTATGGGTCATTGGGAAAGACTGGAGGATGGTGGAGGCTAATGGAACTCCTTCCTCTGAGGATTTCGCTATTTGTACATGTTCATTCATTCTTTGCTTTGCTACTCTCTAGGAGTTTGCTGCACTTACAAAAGAGCTCAACGTGTGCCGGGAGCAGCTCCTAGAAAGGGAAGAGGAAATCGCCGAGCTGAAAGCAGAAAGGAACAACACTAGGGTCAGTCATGGGTCTGCCTGTGGCACAGTGCTAGCATGGGGGTCAGTGTCACTGTCCTAGAATGGCCTGTCCACTGTGCATTCACATGCTTATCGCCTCCCTCGCTGAGCAGGGTGCATGACTCAGTGTTGTGTGCAGCTAGGGGCTGCCACAGCAGCTCTGGGCATTTCACTTCCAGCTTGTTGCTGAGTCTTTTAGCATGGACTGGAAAGCACTCACTTGACCATGTTCCCTTGGCCTCTGTTTCAGTTGCTGCTGGAGCACTTGGAGTGCCTGGTCTCCAGACACGAGCGCTCTCTCAGGATGACGGTGGTGAAGAGACAGGCACAGTCCCCTGCAGGGGTGTCCAGCGAGGTGGAGGTGCTTAAAGCCCTGAAGTCACTGTTTGAACACCACAAAGCCTTGGATGAGAAGGTATGGCTGGCCTGGCTGACAGTGCTGGATCTGTACATACTGTTCAGAACTCCTTGGTGGTGGCAGTGCACCCATCCTTACAGCTTCTTGACTTCTGGTTGGTGGAAGGCAGGGTTCTATGCAGTTAACTTGTCTGAAAAGTGGTAAATTTCATATTGTAAGAACTTGGTCTTAAGGGCTGGGGAGATGGCTCGGTAAGTGTGAGGACCTGAATTTGTATCTTTAGAGCCTGTGTAAAGCCAAGCATATTATTATACATTTCTATTATCCCTGCATGCCTGCTGGCAAGATGGGAGGTGGAGTGAGGAGAATCCTAGAAGCTTGTGGGTCAGCTAGCCTGCTGTATGCAGTAAAAGCAACAAGAGAGACCTTGCCTCAAGGTAGGAGGATGCTGAGGGCCAAAACCGTGAGGTGGTCCTCTTACCTTCACACACATAAATTTGGTCCCTGTGTGGTGCTAAAAGCCTGTAATTGTAGCACTTGGGAGGCTGAGGCAGGTGAATTGCCAGGAGTTCAAGGCCAATATTGGCTACATAGTAAGTACTGGGCCAGCCCAGGTTATTATAACAAGACCCTGTCTTAATCCTTCTCAACTAGAAAAGCAGTCTGTTAATTAATTAAGGGCAAGATTTCTCCAAAATTAAAATTGAAAGCTTTTGGTACACCTATAATCCCTGATCTCTGGAAAGAGAGGCAGGAGGATCACAAATTCAAGGCCAGCCTGAGCTACATAGCAAAAAAACTGTCTCCCCTACCTTCCTCCCCTCAAGTTTTTTAAAAAATATTTTATTTATTTGAGAGAGAGAGAGAGAGAGAGAGAGAGAGAGAGAGAGAGAGAGAGAGAGAGAGAGAGAGAGAGAGAGAGAGAGAGAGAGAGAGAGAGAGAGAGAAAGGAACAGTGAATATGGCAGGCCAGGGCCTCCTACCACTGCAAATGAATTCCAGATGCATGTGTCAGTTTGTGCATCTGGTTTTATGTAGGTACTAGGAAACTGAACCTGGGCCATCAAGGTTTGCAAGCAAGTGTCTTTAACTGCTGCTTTAACATCTCTCCCCATAAATTTAAAGCTATTAACTAGCAGTTGTGCCGACAGTAGTAGTAACGAAAGGCACTAAATGTGCTCTACTATACTTCACTGATGTCATATAGAATAAGCATATTGTAAGAATAGAAATACCCAACCCTCCCCTTGTAGGTCCGAGAGCGGCTACGAGTTGCGCTGGAGAGGTGTAGCTTGTTAGAGGAGGAGTTGGGTGCAACCCACAAAGAGGTAAGCTTGGGATGCCGTTAAAGGGTTGGAATTGGGAGGTATTTATTATTATCCCTTGATTAAAAAATAAAAGTTTAAGAGCTGTCATAGTGAATATCAGAAATCACTTATTTTTCTAGCTGTGGACCAGCTTGCTGGGCTGCACAGTTTATTTCAGCACTGCAGTCTCTTCTCTGGGTTGTCTGGGAGATAATGTGTTGTTTCGAGGAGCCTGCTTCTGTTGGTTTGGGCAGCAGTATACTTTTGTACTGTGGTCAGGAGCTCAGTGTCACCTCTCCAAAAGGCACTTTGCTGTCTTACATACAGTATCTGACTCTGGTGTTCAACTCTGGTTTCAGCTAATGATTCTTAAAGAACAGAATAATCAGAAAAAAACACTCACAGATGGAATGCTCGAAGTAAATCATGAACAAGAAAACACACCGAGCACAAATGGAAAGGCAAGTCCTTGCATCACTGATTTTGCTTCTTGTAGGGTTGTTGGGGTGCTGTGGTCAGAGAAAAGGTGTGCCCTCTACAGAGCACACAGGTCCCCCTTCTGAGGGTCTCTGTTTCCTGGAAGTAGTTCATTTTGGAGGGCATCAAACAGACTTTACGGCTTTGTATTTTCTTCATCAGAGATCTTCTGATGGCTCCGTGAGCCACGAGGAAGACCTTGCGAAAGTTCTTGAGCTCCAGGAAGTCATAGACAAGCAGTCAAGAGAGCAGAGCCAGATGAAGGAGCGCCTGGCTGCCCTGTCCAGTCACGTGGCAGAGCTGGAGGAGGATCTGGACACAGCCCGGAAGGATCTGATCAAGTCTGAAGAGGTGAACACGAAATTGCAACGTGACGTCCGTGAGGTGAGTGACATTGGAAGTCCTGCTTTCATCAGGGGTGGGCTACACTGCAAGTCCCACTTCATCCAGGTGTGAGTGACACTGGAAGTCTCCCTGTTACCCGTGGGTGGGCATGCTTGGATACTTGCCTTTTCTGCTTCCTTTGTCCTTTCCTCTCCCAATTACCTCCAACCTTTGGGTTCCTGTGTACACCCTTCTCTCCTGTGTTGCCCTTGTGTATGTTCCCTGGCCTGTGAAGGAATGTGGAGTGTGGTTAGCTACTAGGTTTCCTTGAAGCGGTGTGGCATTGACTATGAGAGGTTGCGCCAACAGTGAGCATGTGGAATTGGGCTGCACTGGGGCTGTCAGGGTCTTTAGATAACAGTGTGTCCAAGGACTCCATTCTCTTTCTGCCTGCGTGACTGTCCATGCACTGACCTACTTACTCACTGTTAGAAAGAAAACAAGAGCTGGGTGCTTTTGCTGGTGCCCCCTGACTGAGAAGACACCATCATACCTTTTAGCATGTGTTAGATATGGCTACTTTTGGCGAAATTAGTATAATTTTATATAAGATTCAGAGCACAAGAAAATACTTGCAGGTTGGGGAGATGGCTCAGTGGTTAAAAGTGCTTGCTTGCTTACAAAGCCTGCTGGCCCTGGTTCACTTCTCCAGCCACCCATGTAAAACCAGATGAAAAAAATTGGCACAAGTGTCTTGCTGTTTGGAGCAGCAAGAGGCCTTGACTCCCCTCCCTCCTATACACAAATAAATAAAGTTGAAAAAACAAAAAGATACTTGCATCTGTTACAGAACTACTTGATTATATTAGTTATTTATATGGCAGAGAATTGTGAAGTTCTTGTAAGACCCAGCATAGTGAATCTGAATGAGGTAGGGGTGACAGTGTCCAGGTCGAAGCTCTGCCCTAGTCTGGGTGCTTGGTTTTATGTTGTGCCAGTTCTCTATATCCAGTTCAATGCTGACTTATGTTTCCACTTGTCACTGTGCTTGAATTTTGCCATTGTATGAGATTCTAGCCCGTCTTTACCCAAGAAAGTGAGACATGTCTTGATTCTG
This sequence comes from Zapus hudsonius, assembly GCA_004024765.1. Lineage (NCBI taxonomy): Eukaryota > Metazoa > Chordata > Mammalia > Rodentia > Dipodidae > Zapus > Zapus hudsonius. The sequence goes on from PVHP010004391.1 coordinate 24,440, forward strand.
TAGAGGCCTTACTCAGTCTTGAGTGAGCCCGTTTGTAGTTTGGGATGCACTGGCTGTACACTTATACAGATACCTTCACCTCGTAGGCTTCTGGATTACTTGTAGTGCTATGTAGGCAAGAACACGCTTGGTGGGGATGCACTGCCAGGAGGTCCCGCTCATCCTTCAGATACACATCTAGGATGCTTCAATTTTTTAAATTTATTTATTTGCATGTGTGTGTGCACACATGCCAGTGTGCCATGTTCTCCCATCATTGCAAATAAATGCCAGTCCAGCTTTATGTGAGTGCTTAGAATTGAATCTAGGCCAGCAGGCTTTGTAAGCATGTGCCTTTAATCTCTGAGTCATCTCTCCAATCTCCCAGTGTAGGACTTTTGAGGTGAGTACATCATCCAATTGAGTTTGAGGGTCAGCAATTTTAGATTTGAGGTAAGAATTTAGTCTAGCTTTGTCTTCTTCATATCCCAATGCCTTATGATGTAGTACCTGTCTTGTTTCCCCTCTGGAACACCTCATATAGGCAATGGCCCAGAAGGAGGACATGGAGGAGAGAATCACGACCCTTGAAAAACGCTACCTCGCAGCACAGCGTGAAGCCACATCTGTGCATGACCTCAACGACAAACTTGAAAATGAAATCGCAAATAAAGATTCTATGCATCGACAGGTAATGGCCCTTGGGAGCCACTTCATTGAGAGCACTCACTACATGCACAGTGGCAAAGAACTTCAAGGCAGTTGACAACTTGTTGGTAACTGGGAGGAGCATAATAAATCAGCTGGTAGTAAGAATTAGTGCTGTTTGTGGCTTGGTAAGTCACACTCCTGACTCTGTGTGGTGTCAGGCCATGGGAGTTAACCAGACATACCTAGGGCAGACTTCTCAAAAGCATTTTATAAAGTGCATTGTTTGACCAAAACTAAAACACTAAGTAGCCATTAAAAGTGATGCTGTGGAGTGATAGTAACGTGTTAGACATCACAGTCATGATGGCTTTGTAAGGCAGATTAGGAACGAATATGTGGAGCATGGTGAGGGTTTAAGGCCAGATATGTGTGTGAGCACTACCTTTAGTGCCTAAGCCTAAAGGTGGTTTTCAGGTGTTTTTTCAAATGTTTTATTAATAAATTTTCCATTTTCTACAGTGAGTCTTTAATAATAGGTATTTTTTAAAATATATATTTTTATTTTGAGAGGAGACAGAACAAGAGAATGAGCACTTGTTCGTCAGGGCCTCTTGTCACTACAAAGTAACTCCAGATGCATGTGCCACTTTGTGCATCTGGATTGAACCCAGGGAAGCAGGCTTTGCAAACAAAAGTCTTTTGCCTCTGAGCCATCTCCTAGCCCAGTCAGAGGCTTTTGAGAGGAATGATTGTACACTCATAAGAAGCTTGAGGACCCTGTCATTTTGCATTCTCTCTGGCTGGGAGAAAAGACATTGAGCTAGCTACAGGTGGTGCAGACTTTCCGTCTGGGCACCAAACCTTTCTTATCTTGTGGATAACGTGCTAGTGGATCAGACAGAAAACTTGTTTTCCTTAGAGAGTATAGGAACCTTTATTTCTTTTCTTTTTTAAAAATATTTTTATTTACTTGAGAGAGAGAGAGAGAGAGAGAGAGAGAGAGAGAGAGAGAGAGAGAGAGAGAGAGAGAGAGAGACTGACTGAGATTGAGAGCATGCACTCAGACTTCTTATCACTACAGATGAACTCCAGACATGTGACACTTTTACATGGCTGCTGGGGAATTGAGCCAGGCCAGCAGGCTTTGCGAGCAAGTGCCTTTAACTGCTGAGCCATTTTCCCAGCCCCTTGTTTTTCTTTTTTCTCTTTTCCTTTTCTTTCCTCTTTTCTTCTATCCCTCCTTTCCTTTCCTTCCTCTCCCTCTCTTTCTCTCTATCTCTTTCTTTCTTTCTTTCTTTCTTTCTTTCTTTCTTTCTTTCTTTCTTTCTTTCTTCTCTTTCTTCTTTCAAAAACAAACAAAAAAACTTTGAAGATAATAAAAGAAGCAGGTACTCTGTGAGGAGGTGGATGAATGTCCTGAATTTTTAATTATTATTATTTGCAAGCACAAGGAAGAGAGAGAGAGAGGGAGGGGGGGGGAATGGGCACACCAGGGCATCCAGCCACTGCAAATGAACTCCAGATGCATGAGTAACTTTGTGTATCTGGTTTTACGTGGGTACTGGGGAATTGAACCCAGGTTATAAGGCTTTGCAGACAAGTGCCTTAACCACTGAGCAATCTCTCCAGCCTGGCATCAGCCTTTTAATAGAAAGGGAAATGGCTGTGACACTGGACTCTCCTTCTGCAGACAGAGGACAAGAACCGTCAGCTACAGGAGCGCCTGGAGCTGGCTGAGCAGAAGCTGCAGCAGACCCTGCGCAAGGCTGAGACACTGCCAGAAGTGGAGGCCGAGCTGGCCCAGAGGGTAGCTGCACTCTCTAAGGTATGTCTGGGTCATGCCTGGGTTCTGATGTTCTGTTCCGTGCACTTGAGCCCATGAGGTGTCAATGCTGTTTTGTGTGAGCCAAAAGTGCTTTTTCCATGTAGGATAGTGACCCTCTTGTTGCTCCCTGAGCTCCTATCCAGTGTGTCAGGTGTCCACTGTTGTACAGAGTCACAATTCAAGAGCCAATGTTTTCTTAGGGTTGTTTCAGTCACCAACTCAAAGCATAGCCTAAGCAGAAAACTGTAGAAAGGTTTTCTTAGTAAAAGAAAATAAGTCAAAATAAACGTGTGATAACTTTAAGAAATTTTATTCTTTTAAGGTTAGTTAAAATATGTATTTTTTTTTAGACAAGGTCTTGCCCAGGCTGGCCCCAACCTCCTAGGATCTCTTGATCCTCCTGCCTGAGCCATTGAAGTACCTCGGACTACAGGTGCACACTACCATGCTTGGTTTAAGAAATGTTTTAAGTAATAATCATTTGTTGAACCACTATTGGTGAAGCATGCACAAGAGTCCCCCTCCTTCCAAGTCCTTGCCATTTCCAGGGAAAGGAAGGGAGGGAACAAGTGCTTAGCTAAGTAGTCCACATAAGGGCCTCCTGGATACATAACCAGGGAGAATTTAGACTGAAGTGTAGCCAGGAAGAAAAAGGGTGTGTCAGCCCCTGGCTGGCAGGAGTCCTGTTTCCTGGGTGTGAGTTTAGCTGCTGCTGAGGGACAAAGAAAGGCCTGGATGAAGAGAGAGCCCCGCTGGGAAACAGGTGGGTGGAGTTCCCAGCTCCAGGGCCAGGTGTTCCTATCAGCTGTAACAGAAGCTTGTATCCTCCCTCCCTGGTCTACTTTTAAAGTCTTGGTTTCTTTTCTCCCTGCTGGCCTTCCTGTCCTTGTCGGCTTTGTAGTCTGATCCTTTGTCTTCTGGGAGCTCTGCTGCTAAGGAAGCTAAACTGTTGGAACTTACTTCTAAGCTTAGGAAGGTAGTCTGTGTACCTTGTTCCTTTCTTGCACTTGCTGCTTTCTGCTTCCCATGCTGACTCACAGAAGCGCTGAGGACAGGCAGTCATGCATCCACTGAGGTCAGTCAGGGGTGGGGGATACAGTCGGTTGCCAGCACCCACCACGCTCCAGGTCACCGCAAGAGGGCTAGTTGCCTCACAGTGTCCACATGAAGCCACAGAAGAGGTGCTGGTGGCTGCAAGTAAGTGATGCCACTGGACAGGGCTGACGGTCCACACAAGCATGTGGTGCTTGCTGCTGCAGTAGTATGTAGCCTGTCGTGACTCAAGTGTTGGTGGATATCAGCTTACATGTCTTTCCTGGCAGGCTGAGGAGAGACACGGCAACATTGAGGAGAGATTGCGGCAGATGGAGGCGCAGCTGGAGGAGAAGAATCAGGAGCTGCAGCGGGTACGTGGTGTGATGCACAGGCCAAGGGCTCAGGCCTCTTCTCCACTGCTTCCTTCTCAGGCATTGGTCCTTCTTCTGGGTCCTTGTTGTGGCCTATTCTGTGACAGCACCCACATGTATATCACACCAGTGGTTTCTCAGCAGAAGCAGCAGCAGTTCTGCATGGGAATCAGGATCCCCAAGGCCAAGAAGGCTTCTTGCTCCTCTAGTCCATCAAGGAACTGTCCAGACATAAATGAGTCTTGCCAGTCACCCTAAAACTGACGGTGCTGAGCAGGAACCTCCTAAAACATCAAGGAAGACCCATCTTCCTAGATGACTAGACTCCTTGCTCAGGGTGGAAGACAGAAATACTAGACTCAGGCCAGAGTGCTGACTTCTATTCCCGAATTCTAGATTCATACCCCAGATACAATGCTGAAGGGGTGGAGCTCTAGATGCAGTGCTGAAGGGATCAGTACCCCAGACACAGTGCTGGATTGGGTCAGCACCCCAGGTACAGTGCTAGAGTTTGGATGTTTTAGAGCAGTAAGAATACCCACAGAGCTGCCATGAAAAGGGCATTGCAAGGAGCATGTTGGGGCAGCGGCAGTTGGGGCTGGTTAATTTTATGAGCTTTCCCTGGAGAGGCAGGTGAATGCCATCCAGGAGATAGATTCATTCAGCAAGAGGCAGGCCCAGGCCTGCTGGCACAGGGCCCAGCATGGATGGAGAAAGCATGATTGAAGAACCCTTCCACCACATCAGCCAACATTTTGCCATTAATTTAAGGCTGTTGAGTCTTGCTTTCAATAGAAGTCTATTCTTGGCTTTATACTGCAGAGAATCCCATGCACCTTGAGGAAATAATGTTTTTTGAATCCCTGTGAGAGATCACAGATCAGGCAACACATCTACTCTCTCTCTCTCTCTCTCTCTCTCTCTCTCTCTCTCTCTCTCTCTCTCTCTCTCTCTCTCTCTCTCAGCCTATAAGCATAGAATTGCATTTTCATTTAACCTTTTGCTGCTTTGCTTTATAAAAATAGGCCCATGCTTCTAAAGATCTTTCAGCTGTCAGGCCGGTCTTCGAGGGTTCAGCCTACCCCATGCTCACTGCCCTCTGCCTGGAAGGGTCCCCTGAGACCTGCAGCTGGGCTTAGGTAATGGGGGCGTGAGCTGGCTGCTGACACCTCCTGCTCCTTCCATCTGTCATGTGTTCCCTGGGGAACCTTGAAGCTGATTAAAGTTATTTAAGTCATTATTTGTAGCATTTGGATGGAAGTTCCATGGTGAGAAATTCACACAACATAAGGGTTAAAGAACCTGCACCTCTACTGACTGTCCAAGACAGCTCTTATCCTTTACTTTGTAAATTTAATTCTTTTTCCCCCCTCAGTCTAGCCCCAAGCTTTTATTTACACAAGGGGATATCCTGTATACAGATAAGTCAGTCTCTCAGGTCCAGCTGACAGCTAGGACTGGTGACATTCCTGAGCCTTTTCAATCCCTCGTTTGGTAAAAGCAACGAGACCTTCTGGTTCACTACCTGTCTAAGATTTGTCCTGAATTTCTTAGTCTGCCAATTGGTTGTCACGTGCAAGTCCCTGAGAGTGACAGAGACAGCAGCTGGGAGCTACTGGTGTGACTGTTGGTTGTTATGCTTTGGAAGGACAGTCATCCATCTGAAGGCTGAGCTTTCCTGCTCCTGTTACAGGCCCGGCAGAGAGAAAAGATGAATGAAGAGCACAACAAGCGCTTGTCGGACACTGTGGACAAGCTGCTGTTCGAGTCCAATGAGAGGCTCCAGCTGCATCTGAAGGAGAGAATGGCAGCGCTGGAGGATAAGGTGGGAGGCTCCGGGATGCCTGCAGACCAGGAGAGGTGCAGGCTGCTCTCCTGTCACTGCACTGCCCTTGTGTGTCAGCCTGGATCTCCATGGAGGTCTAGGCAAGTAGTTTCTACCTGAGGCTTTTAGTACCTGAGTAATTAAGTTAAATAATATCGTGCTAATCAGTAATCCACACAAAAGCAGCCATAGGCAGCACAGTATCATTTGACTCACAAGCTGGGCATCGTGGTGCATACCCATGATCCCACACTCAGGTTGAGGCAGGAGGATTGCTTTAAATTCGGGGTTAGTCTGGTCTACAAAGTAAGACCCTGTATCAGAGCCCCTCCTCCCTACACATGAAATGCACCATACATTTAGAAATGTGGTTAGTGAAGGAGTAAGCCTTGTTCCATAAACTGACCTTGCCTTGTGATTCTTGCTTGACTCAGGCTGTGGCCCTGCTCCCGAGAGCCTCCCTCAGGCCCTTCCCTTTGTTGGCTGTGGGTAGTTTAACAAGTGTAGCCGTGCCTGGCATGTTACATGGGTCCTTTTCAAGAGTCAACTCTAAGGACTTGCTGTGTCTTTTTCAGAACTCTCTATTGCGAGAAGTTGAGACTGCCAAGAAGCAATTAGAGGAGACTCAACATGATAAGGTACTTCAGTCTCTGACTCCTCCAGGAAATGGAGAAGAGCTTCATCCCCACCTTCCCCAGGCATTCCTTAGCTTCGAATGCTGAGTGCCTTGTGCATGGCTCAGAACCCTGGGCCTTCCTGGGATTGAGACTCAAATATTTAAGTTAAAAGCTAAAAACAGTGCTATTGACTGGGGAGATGGAGCAGTGGCTAAGGTACTTGCTTGCAAAGCCTACTGGCCTGGGGTTAATTCACAAGTACTCATGTAAAGCTGACACACAAACTGATGCTTGTACCTGGAGTTCATTTGCCATGGCAAGAGGCCCTGGGGCATCTATACTCTCTTTCTGTTTCCAAATAACTCCCTCCCCCTCTTTTCTCTCTCTCTCTCTCTCTCTCTCTCTCTCTCTCTCTCTCTCTCTCTCTCTGCTGTCAGGGCTATGGATATGGGTAGGTGGGAGAGCACTTACCCAGCGAAGCTGTAGGCCCATCCCCAGCACCAGAAAAAAAAAGTTAAAAGATTTCAAGGAGGGATGGGCAGATGGCACAGTGGATAAAGTGCTTGCCATATAGGCATAAGTATCTGAGTTTGGATTTCTAGCACCTATGTAATCAGGACCACCTCAGTGAGACGGGAGCCCAAGATAGGAGAATCTCACAGAAGCTGAAACAGCAGTGAACAGTAGGAGACCCTGTCTCAAATAAGGTCGGAGGTGAGGACTGACACCTGAAGCTGTCCTCCAACCTCTACACAGATCGTGGCATGCAAGTGCCTGCACTCACACACCTGAACACTCACACCTATCACACACCAAAAAGAAAAACAAAAAATTTAAAGGAACATTGTTCAGCAAAAATACATGGCCATATCTATCTTTAAGCTTTCTATCAAGAAATAGATGAGGTTAGTCAGAATAAGCTGGCAAAGCATTATCATTTCATTATTTCTTAAAATCAGACAGTGATGAGTCACTTGTTATTTTTTTTCTCTTTTAAAATATTTTTATTTATTTATTTGCAAGCAGAGAGCCAGAATAGCAGGACCTCTAGGCACTGCAAATGAGCTCCAGATGCATGAGCCACTTTGTGCGTCTGGCTTTACATGGTTCTGGGGTATTAAATCTGGGTCGTTAGAATTTGCAGGCAAGCACCTTAACCACTAAATCATCTCTCCAGCCCCATTATTTTCTCCATACTGACTGTTTGGAAGCAGATTGTGTGCTCTGTAGTTAGAGCACTGGTCATCCCATAGCTGTGTGTGACAGCAGCTGCTGGTCTGGGCAGTACAGATTTAGAAGTATGGTCAGTGGACAGATGATGCAGGAGGTGGTGGGAAGCAACACACCTGTGCAGCAGGCAACGAGTGCTGCCTTTCTCTTCAGGGGATTCTGCTGCTTCCTAGAACATCTGTGTGTTAACAAGTTGGTGTTTGTCTCCTTCATCATTTTTTCATCATGCTTTTGTAGGACCAAAACATTGCTCTTCTTCCATTAGGGTTCAAACAGCATGCAGCCTGATATGTTTTTATCGGACTCAGAATCCAAATGTTTAGTCTTTGTAATTGATCATTTAACCTGTTACAGTTCTGCTTAACATCTGAGCATGCTTGCTGTAAAAAGAGCCACAATGTAAATCATTTACTGTTTTGTAGGATCAGCTTGTCCTAAACATTGAAGCACTGAGGGCTGAGCTAGACCAGATGAGACTGAGAGGTGCCTCACTCCATCACAGGTAGGACCTTTTCAGCTCTGTTGTATGCATGCAAGGCTTGTCGTTGCTCGTGGAGGCAGTACATGGTCTGACAGCCAGTGCTTTGACCTCAAGATACCTGTAGTTTACTAGCAGGCAAGAGGTTGAGGAAAATATCTTTTCCAAGATAAGATTCTGTGCGAGGCCACATGTCACTGGCATCACTTGGAAGCTCAGGAGGCTGTTTGGCAGGTGGAGTGATCCCTAATATTTGCATGTTAGGGGGAGAGCTGAGGAGTGAAGATGAAAAGGTTGGCTAGGCGAGGCAGCAGCAGGTGGTTTCCAGGACCCTCCTTAGAGACTTTTTTCCAACCTGACAGTTACCCTAATACCAACCTTCTTTCTACATTTCAGCCGACCCCACCTGGGCAGTGTCCCGGACTTCAGGTTCCCTGTGGCAGACGGGCACACTGATGCCTACAGCACCAGCGCAGTGTTGCGGCGCCCCCAGAAGGGCAGGCTGGCAGCACTACGGGATGAGCCCTCCAAGGCAAGGCCTCTACTCTTGGGAAAGTCACCTCTTCATCCTCAGCCAGTTCCTGGTCTCATTATTGGCCACTTTCTGTCTTCTCCCATGCTCCTTTTCCTGGATTTTCTAACTAAGAGTTTGTTTTCAGGGCATTCCTGCTTTTTTGTCTTTTTTTAAAAACTAATTATGAGAAATACAACTTGTAACTTTAATGCTAATTTTCTATTTGAAATAGTGAACAAAAGTATATGATGCCAGGTACGATGGCACACAACTATAATCCCAGCACTTGAGACACTTAAACAGGAGGATTGTTGTTAGTGCCAGGTCAGCCTGAGACCCTATCTTAAAACCAAAAATGACGAGGACACAAAATGCCTGCAGCCCAGTGTACCCAGCCTAGGAGGAGAAACACAGTGAATAGTAAAATATGCTATGTGGATTCCTATCTAGCCTCTGGGAAGCTACTGTGATGCTCTGGGGCTGATGGCTATAGCTAACTGTGGTGCACAGGTCTAATCCAGAAGCACTTAGCTTGCAGGCAATAGGCTCTGGATCTCTTGTGCTCACAGCTAGGGGAGGCTGGGCAGGGCTGGAGATTCTGCTTCTAGGTCCTCTCATAGTGCAGACTGGAGGCCTCAGGTTCTCACTATGTGGACCTGGCTGTGTGCTCTCTAAGGATCCCCATGGTGTTTTCCTGTGAGGGAGCCACAGGTGGAGGGAGTCCAGACTGTCTTCCACCTCTTAGGAAAAGGAGCATATTTTCAAACTATCACCATATAACGGATATGAAGCATCAAGGAATGGGCATGAGGCACCCGGACTTGTGACTGGAGCAGAGACAAAGACCAAGGGCAGGAAAGAGAAGGCACTGCTCCAACTCTGTACTGTGAGGTGGTCTGAGCAAAGACCCCTGAGGGATTGACTGCGCCAGGTGAAGGAAAGAGGAGAGTCATGAGCCAGGGCTTGGCCTGGAGTGGCAGTGAGGGTGGGGGCTGGTACTAAGGGAAGAGGGCTACAGGTTTAGGTGAGAGGGGCATGCTCATTCCATGGTCAACAGAAGGTGCCCAGGTGGCCTTTGGATATTGTAATTTGTAACCAAGAAAACAGCCCAGAAGCAGAGATACCATGCAGGAGGTATTGTGAAGTATTAGGGTGAGGTTTTTCATGGAAGCCTGGGTTTAAGAGTTGGATCCAGAGTTACAGGCTGGGGATTGAGAAGGAACCACTGGAGATGGGGCTCACAAGGTGGTTTGACCTCAAAGTATCTGTAGCTTACTATCAGGCAAGAAGTTGAGGAAAATATCTTTTCCAAGGTGAGAGTCTGTGCGAGGCCACATGTCACTGGCATCACTTGGAAGCTCAGGAGGCTGTTTGGCAGGTGAAGTGATCCCTAATATTTGCATGTTTGGGGGAGAGCTGAGGAGTGAAGATGAAAAGGTTAGGTGGGGCAGCAGAGTCAGGGAGGAGGAGGGCAGTAAAACCTAAGCCTACTGTGGGTGGCAAAGGGCAGGATGGTTGGTTGGGGCTTTCTCGGGCAGCTCTGCTGGAGGGAGGGGCTCAGCCCATTGCCTGCAGTGAGTTCCTGGGAGTAGTAGGGAAGGAGTGAGATTAACTGGCCATCAAGAAGGAGGAGACCATGGTGGTAGTAGGTCAGTGGTGGATGTAGTCCCTTAGAGAAGAGGAACAGCAGAAGGCATGGGCCCTTATATCTGTAGAGTGGGGAGTGAGGCTGTCAGCTGGGAGGGTAAGGGAGAAGAGGACAGGAAGTAATCACCAAGAGGGGACCACAGCTGCTGTGTTCTGGTCCAAACAGGAGGTTTGTGCATCTGAGGTGCAGCTCTCCAGAAAAGCCCATCTGTTAGGCAGCAGCTGCCCACAAGGCTTGTCTTGTCTGCTCTGCTTTCCTCTGGTTTTTCCCAGTGTGCATCAACACCAGACTCAGGAAAGCCTGGCTGTGCAAACTTCCTTCTGTGTCATTCTGTGGCACTTGTTGGTTGGAGGCAATAGCAACTGAGTGAGCCTAACTCAGCTATGTTGTGTTTTTCTTTACTGCCCATTAAAGTGAACTACTTGAACATAGGGGCAGTCTGAGGAGTGCACACATTCACTCTCACTCCCTTGTTTTAAGGCAGGCTCATTGTGTACCCAGGTTGGCCCCCAAATCTAGATACCCCTAGTCTCTGTCTCCTAGGTGCTGGGATAACAGGTGTGCTGCACCATGCCCAGCTTCTCCATCTTTGAAATCTCACTTACTTAGCAGCTGCCCACACAGTTTGTAAGCATGCCTGTCTTCCAAGGTCCTCGGGGCTTCCATTTCAAACTGCTGACATTTCTGACAGCTCTCTTCCCCCTCCACATAGTGACTACTGTTGCTCTCTGACAGCTGAGGCATGATGTTCTTCCTGGCAGGTACAGACACTCAATGAGCAGGATTGGGAACGGGCCCAGCAAGCCAGTGTCTTGGCAAATGTGGCACAGGCATTTGAGAGTGACATGGATGTGTCGGATGGCGAAGATGACAGGGACACTCTGCTGAGCTCAGTTGATCTGCTGTCACCCAGTGGTCAAGCCGACGCACAGACTCTAGCCATGATGCTTCAGGAGCAGCTGGATGCCATCAACAAAGAGATCAGGTGAGATGTGCAAATGAAGTAGAAGAGACCTGAGGTGGAGTGCATGCCTGTGAGCCCAGTGCTCAGAAGATCCAGGCAGGAGGATTAGGAGTTCAAGGTCATCCTCAGCTCTATAGATAATATAGCCTAGACTGCATGTCTCAAAAGAAATGGAAGGGAGGAGGGGGGACTGTTGGGGAGAGGAAAGAGTTTGAGGTGGGGAGCAAGGGAGGAAAATGGGGTGAATATGAGTGAAATACATGATACCCATGTTTGAAGATGATGTAATGAAACCCACCCTAACACCCTGGTGCTGTTAAAAGGCAAGAGATGGGGTGTGCAAGGAGCTCATTCCCTTGAGAAGTCTGGAAGGTTGGATATTTTAATGTTCCATCATAATAGAATTTGCTTAAGTTTGGGGTAAGAATTTGAAGAATTTTCAAAGGCCTTTTATCTTGGTACCGGGGCTGTTGTGTAAGATGCTACCCCAGAAGCTAACAGAGGCCCAAGTCTCAGTGCCACCAGAGCTATGCCTGAAGGAGACATCCAGGAAGTGCAGGGGTCAGTGTGCCCTGGTGAGGTGCCAACTAGAGCATGTTATGAACAATAAGCAGTGGACTTCTTCTGTCAGCTGGTGCCAGCGGACAGATAGAGTGACAGTGGAAGTCAGAGTCTGACCTGTGGCCAGCAGAGGGTGAAACTTGAACTGGGAAGTGAAGGGATGCTGCTTAGCAACTCTAATCTAGCCTGAGTGGTTTCTCAACCAACCCTGGAAACCCCACTAGGATATCTGTTGGTGCCCACAGGTTCTCTGTGTGGCTCACAGAGCCACATTTTCCAGCGACTGTCATTGGCTCTGGCTCAGAAAGCACAGGCTTTTTCATGCTCTGCCTTTCCCTGTATTACACTATGTAACACAGGGGTGTTAGGTGGTGCAGCACTGGGGTGTTAGGTGGTGTAGTACTGGGGTGTTAGGTGGTACAGTACTGGGGTGTTAGGTGGTGTAGTACTGGGGTGTTAGGTGGTGTAGTACTGGGGTGTTAGGTGGTGCAGCACTGGGGTATTAGGTGGTGCAGCACTGGGGTGTTAGGTGGTGCAGCACTGGGTTGTCAAGTAGTGTAGCACTGGGGTGTTAGGTGGTGTAGAACAGAAAATTCACCCTTTGTGCCCCTGTCAGTGGTCAGAAGTTCATGTGGAGGGAGGGTGTCCAAGCCATTTTAAAAGCACAATTTTTTTTTTTGCCTTCAAAAAATTATTTCATGTCAAGAGAGACAGAGAGAAGAGTGACAGCTACACAGAGAGACTATGGGTATGCTAGGCCTTCTAGCCTCTGTAAACCAACTCCAGATGCATGTGCCACTTTGTGCTTCTGACTTTATTTGGGCACTGGGGAATCGAACCTGGGTCATTAGGGTTTGCAGGCCTTAACTGGTAAGCTATCTCTCCTGCCTGCCCTTTTTGTTTGTTTGTTTTGATTTTTGAGGCAAAGTCTCACTTCAGCCCAGACTGACATAGGATTTTTTGTATAGCCCTCCATAGCCTTGAACTCATGGTGATTCTCTTACTTCAGTCTCTGAGTGCTGGGATTAAAGGCATGTGCCACAACCCACAGCTGCTGTTACTTTTTTTGTTTGTTTTGGTTTTTTGAGGTAGGGTCTTGGTCTAGCCCAGGCTTACCTGGAATTCATTATATAGTCTCATGGAGGCTTCGAATTCACTGCGAATCTCTGCCTTCTGAATGCTAGGATTAAAGGCGCGCCCCACCATTCCTGGCAGTTGCTTTTTTTTTAAACAGTTGTTGCTTTCTGACCTAGGATCTCATTATGTAGCTCAGGGAGGCCTAGAACTTGACATCCTCTTACTTTTAGCCTTCCAAGTGCTGGGATCACAGGCCTGTAACTGCCATGCTTATCAATATATTAATTTTTTTTTTAGCAGCTGTGTTAGGTATTTCAATGGGAAATTTACAAAGCTATGGACCAGTTGTGCAATGGGAATCCCAGTATTGTCCATGTAGTGATGGAGAGGCCAAAGGTCCCCACTGTTGGCAGTGGCTTGGTCTCAGGGTGCACCAGGGTAGTTGGATGGCATCTATGTGGGCTCAGACCTGGGCAGCCACAGCTGGTTTTGGTCTTAGTGAAGAGCAGCCACAGGTGTGAGCCTTTAAGACCTGGTGGTCAGGTGCTCGTTCTTGTTAGGTTGGCACAGGTGGAAATGCCTGTTCCTGTATGGAGAGAGCTTGAGGTGGACGGGGGAGGGCAAGCTTCATAGGCAGCCTGCCTGGTGCTTGTGCTTCCCACTGCCAGGCAAATTTGCAGAAGAGACGTTTACCCCAGACTGGCCTTGAACTCCTGCATCTTCTTCCTACACCTCTCTCCCAAGTGCTAAGATGCTAGGTGTGGCCCACCATGTATGGCCAAGAAGTGATTGCTCTGTAGTGAAGCAGGTCACCATGGTGTGGGTGCAGAGAGAGATCTATCACTGACCTTGCTCCTAGAATACGTGAGTACAAGTAGCGGGAAGGCATTACAAAGTGCTGCACTTTGCAGGAGAATAGCGGTTCCTGGCACAGTCAAATACCAGACCAGCTATCCAGGCAGGTGCAGTGCTTTAGGGAGGAAAAGCCTCAGTCTTGAATTCAACATGAGCGCAGCTGCTTGACATGGATCAGGAGCCAACAGGGCTGGGCACTTTTGTTGATGGTCAGCCTTTTCACTTGCTCTAATGACTGAAGTGCGCTAATACTAGTTGCTTTGTGGATCAGCTCTTTGCACCAGAGTAACTGGTTTCCTGTGAGGACCTACCTATAGATGAATATGTATGCGGTGCTTAATTCTCATTCCTCAGGAAGGAAATTATTAGCTACAATCATAGAAGAGGTTGTCAGTCAGCCCTTCCAAAATTATAGTGTGAATGATACATAGTGTAAAATCCAATATGAAAGATACCAGAACCACCTTCACAAGATTCAATAGGAAACTTTACCCTTTTTTGTTCTAAAATTCAGTACATTGGAGCTGGGGGTGTAGTTCAGTTGGGAAAATGTTTTCATTTATCCTCAGTATTGAATAAAACCAAACATGATGGCACACACCCATAATCCAAGCACTTATGAGGTGGAGGCAGATGGATCAGAAGTTCAGAGTCATTCTCAGCTACATGGCTAGTTTTAGGTCTGCCTGGGCTACATGAGATCCTATTTCATTCATTCACTCATTCATGAATATAATTCAATACATTAAGAAAGGTAAGCTATGGCTGGAGAGATGGCTTAGTGGTTCAGGTATTTGCTTGCAAAGCAGGAGGACCCAAGTTCAATTCTCTAGTATCTACGTAAAGCCAGATGCATAAGGTTGTGGTGTATGCATCTGGAGTTCCTTCGAAGTGGCTGGAGGCCCTGATGCACCCATTCTCTCTGTCTGCCTCTTTATCTCTCTCATTCTCTCTCAAATAAATAAAATAAAACAAAAGTATGGTGGCTCATGCCTATAATCCTAACACTTTGAAGGCTGAATAAGGGGGATTATCATGAATTTGAGGCTAGTCTTGGCTTGGAGTGAACCATGTTCACAAAAGCAGAATAAATAAATAAGCAAACCCAGCAACAAACAGTTCCTGGAGTTTCTTATACTGGTGAAGAATCAGCAGACAAGGAGGGGGGAGATCAGGTAGACTTGAATTTACTATGTAGCTGAGAAGGACTTTGAAGTTCTGTTCCTCCTGCCTCTACCTGCAAGTGCTGGATTATAGACATTTGCCACCACACCTGGTTCTAAGGTGTGTTTTTTCTGTCTAAAAGCACTACTGTTTGCAGTAGTTAAGGAGGCTGACTGCTCCTGTTTTGATTGTAGGTTGATACAGGAAGAGAAGGAGAACACCGAGCAGCGGGCGGAGGAGATTGAGAGTCGAGTCGGCAGTGGAAGTTTAGACAATCTTGGTCGTTTTAGATCAATGAGCTCCATTCCCCCCTACCCTGCTTCCTCGCTTGCTGGCTCCTCCCCTCCAGGCAGTGGTCGGTCCACCCCAAGAAGAGTCCCTCACAGCCCTGCTCGGGAAGTGGACAGATTGGGCGTCATGACGCTGGTAAGTGTGGCCTTCCTGCTGCAGCCTGGCCCTGCATACCTGGGTGAAGGGTTACACTGAATATCACCTTTTTATCCAGAAGAAAACCAACTATATTTGCTATTTTAAGGGTTAAAAATTTTTTAAACTAGCTAGAATTTAATCATTTCTTTATGTCACATTAATTTTTTATATTTGCATGTCCAGATTAGCTTGTCACCACTTTCTTATGGGACTTGAGGCAGCAGCCTTAGGGGGACACATACGTCATCAGTTCTCTAGGAGCAGCAGGGCAACAAGTAGATGTACATGTAGGAACACAGCACACAGGACGTTGTGCAGAGAGCACATGGGCAGTGCTGCAAGGCCCTGAGTTCCAGCCCCAGCTCCACACAAAGGAAAAGAAATCCAAAGATGTTCACAGGAGCCAGTAGTGATCCCATACAAAGCTCCAGGGCATGTGGGCTAATCAGAGGGCTTATGGCCTTGAACCATTGACAGCCATGCTGCTGCCTCCTGAGGGGCAGACAGGTCTCCTCTCCGCAGCTTGGGGGTACTTCTGGGGGTGTTGTGGCTTGGCTGTTGACCTGATTGAGAGTTTAGGCAAGTGTGCGCATGGCCTGTGAGCACATGCTGCTACCCAGTGGCCCCACGATGTGTTTGCTGCTGCTACCCACCATGTTGTGCTGCATTGTGGGTCAGCATCTAAATTAAGTCACTGAGTCAATTAAGTGGCATATGGACAGTAGCCAGTTTTAGTGTTTTGGCATACTATTTGGATAATGTCCATCATTATTAGCTCATTAGGTAAGATTTTACACTCTGACAGCCTCACCTATGGCTTCTTCCTTCTTCCACTTTGGAGGAACATCTGGATGTATTTTTCCCTGGCCCTGTGATTTCATATGCAGGTTGATAGTCTCTGTGCATTCTTCTCATCCAGATCCCAGGTCCCTCCCTACCCCATGTTGGGGCAGTTCCTCACATCCTGAGCAGGTGACCAGACAGCCAAGTTCGAGTCTATGCTGGGCTGTTCCAGAAGTGTGGGTTGTTGTGCCTTTTCACATTAAAGAATATATTCTTAATCAGTGACACATATCGATGAGTGTTCATGATGTGGTTATAGGCAGGAAGCGATGCATGGATGTGTTTCTGTGCAGACATGCTTCGCCACATACATAACTAACGGAAACCTTGCGTAGACAGCACATGGCCTCATCTGCTGACTGACTTATACTACTGGTGTTAGTGGATTGCTTTATTAAAATAGTTTACAGGAGCCAGGGGAGGTAGAGTTCACCTAGGGCTGTGCTAGCTTGCATTCTTATGTATCTTCACAGGATGCCTTGCTTTAAGCAATACATTTTTTGAGAACTTATAAATCAAATTCTAGGATTTCATATTAATGTCCAAAAATGATTAATAAAAGGTAGGTTTGGTTAATTTTGTAATATTATTATAACTTTCTTGTCAATTAGAAATTGTTATAACATCTTTTTAATACATTACAGGGAGGGCTGCCTTAGAGGGAATGCCCATTAGAGCTCTTTGCTGTTTACAGAGAGTGCCATATTTCACTAAGCTGGATATGTGCCAATAGAATTCTGCCTGAGTGATTATTTACATTGCTTCCTGATAAATCTTGAATAACTTGTGCTTAAATTGTGATGCAAGAAATGCTGACCCAGCACTTGGGAGGCAGAGGTGGGAGGATCACTGTGAGTTTGAGGCCAGCCTGGGACTACAGAGTGAGTTCCAGGTTAGCCTGAGCTAGAGTGAGACCCTACCTCAAAAAACAACAAAAAAGTTATTTCCTGTACTATTTTCTGTAAGTGCTATCTCATGTGTCTTTCCTGTCATCCCAGTTAACATGCTTGCCTTACTGATCCTTGAGTTTCTAACTTCAAAATGTGCAGTAAATCTGGTTTCTCTTCATCTCTTCACATGCATCTGTCAGCCTAGTGATTTAAGGAAACACCGTAGAAAGGTAAATGCTTAGTAACTTTACAAACCTTTGTGTCTCCATAACACATTAAAGAATCCATGAATGCCACCCTGTGCCATGGTGCAATATGAATAACTAGCATCTTAGTGGAGGTGTTTATTTTACCCTGACTTGAAGTGTGTTGTGCAGGCAATCTGCTGTCCCTGAAGTACTAGGACAGGCATCTGCTGCCCCATTCCCGTTACCATCCCCACCCCTGTTTTTGCATGTAATCACTGCATGCTCGTATGTAACATATTTGTCCAGAATTAAAAATCAGAAGTGGTCACAGCAGAACATTGGTTGAGATATGGGGAAGCAGGTTCACTAACACTGACTGCTGGCGCTTGGTGAGCTCGAGCTCTGCACCCAGCTCCAGCTAGCTTGGTGTCTTGTTTTTCTCTTTTGGTTGTTGTTTTGGATAGAGTCTCATGTAATCCAGACAGGCTGGCTTCCAACTCATTACATAGCTGAGAATGACCTTGAGCTCCTGATTCTCCTGCCTCCATGGGGATTACAGGTGTGGACTAGCACACTTGGTGCCCTCTGTCTTATTTATTTATTTTTGTTTTTTGAGGTAGGGCTTCACTTTAGGCCAGGCTGACCTGAACTCACTGTGTAGCTCAGGCTGGCCTTAGACTTGTATCAGTCCTATCTCAGCCTCCTGAGGACTGGGACCACTGTCTTCTTATTTTACCCATCACACATCCCTGTGAGATACAGGTCACTGTGGTGACCTCATTTACCAGTGTGGAAGCTGAAGCTTCCATCTTACAATGTGGGGCACACATGTGAGTTTAGGCTAAGCTGGGCTGATGGCCTCTTCACTCTTAGGTCCTCTGCTAGTGGCCATGATATCCTGGAAGTTCCCCTGCAGGAGCTCAGGCCTCATGCTCATAAGTAGTGTCTGAGTTGAGTGTAGAGCTTTGGGCAGAGCTGAGCAGTGGCTATTGGTGTTGACTCACCCCAACCCTCTTGGCAATGTGCTCACGACACAGTGGGTGTGGCCTTAGTCAAAGGCAGTTGTGCTTGCTCTCTGAGCCATCATGGGGCATGTGCCCAGGTGATAGCTGTGTGAGCTACCCCGTACTGCACAGAGGGTGTTAGTGAGGATGAATAATCAGGTCATTGCCCTGTGGAGACTAGTTTGTTGCCTAGAAGTACCCTGTAGGTGCTGTGGTTTGCTTTCTTACTTAGGTGAAGAAAGCTATACAAGTGTGATCCTCAAACAGAGCTAGGTGGGGTGGTTCACACATGTCATGCCAGCTCCTGGGAAGCTGAGACAGGAGGACCACTAGCTGCATAGCAAGACCCTGTCCTGGAAACACAAGAAACTGCCACTGAAGATGGCTGCAGACCCAAGCTTGCCTCCGCAGGATGGTGCTGTTCCCTCAGCCCTCAGAGCACGCGCTCTGCCTCAGTCCTGCTGGCCAGTGCTCACCTCAGTGAGGGCATCCTGGTCTTCCTGCACCCTAGCACTTCTAGCATGTAATATGGAGACTTCAAGGAGCCTCATCCTGGGGTGACTGGGCTGAACCAGGAGTATATTCATAGAGCTTAGCATGGAGCCATGTCACCCTCCTCTCCTATA
The DNA here is from genome assembly GCA_004024765.1 of Zapus hudsonius. NCBI lineage: Eukaryota > Metazoa > Chordata > Mammalia > Rodentia > Dipodidae > Zapus > Zapus hudsonius. Next base: position 43,214 of record PVHP010004391.1, read on the forward strand.
CTATTACAGATGGGCTAAGGTGACGTTTCTGCTTTTATGGCAGGGGTTCCAGTACTTCCCCTTCTTGTAGGAGTATAGAGGGCAATGCCATCCTCTGGGCCAGCTAGAAGGGACCAATATATCTCAGTGCCATTTAAAAAGAAACCAGTTACATGAGTCTTCCTGCTTGAACAAGTATCTATCTCATTGTGTCATGAACCAGATGGTGCGAGTGTATCTTTGGGACCTGCCTGCGCTCTGCAGGGGTGAAACCGTTCCCTCCTACTACCACTGCCCTGTGCCTTAGCACATGCACACATTCATCCTCTTCTTAGAGGAGCCCTGGAGCCTGAGAGGTCCTCCCAATGATGGACCCAGGATAATTTTTTTAAGCCACATAGGATAAAGTCTTTCTGTGTGCTTCTAGTTTTAGCATCAGGTGTTTGGATCATGGCCCAAAGCTGTTCTGTGTGCCCCCAGTTCCAAGACAAAAAGATGCTGGTAAATGACCAGCAGGGCATCTACCCTCCCACATGCTCCTTAAAAGTGGCCTGAGGAAGCCTGTCCTGGGCTCCTGGTCAGTGAGAGCTGCCTTCTCCTGTCGACAAGGTGTGGTGGACAGCGTCTTAGGTCCTCTCTGCTGGTATTGACGTACATTGTGCCTAGATTCTAGGGAGGCTAGGGGGAGAAGGTAGCAGGTGTTCCTGGGCTCGTCCATGGGCAGGCAGGCAGTGAGTTCAGTTGCCCTGTGCTACACGGTCCTTCTGACAAAAGTCATTCAGAATGGCATTAACAAAAATGAAGCATTTTGTCTGGGTGTGGTGATGCACACCTGTACTCTCAGCACTTAGGAAACAGGGAGGAAGATCAGGAGTTAAAGGCCAGTCTGAGCTACGTGGATTCTGTCTCACAGACAGACAAACTTATGCTGCTTAGCCAAAAGTATAGCTAAAAAGATCTTAAGGACATTAGTGATTATAATTTAAGGTTTATGGGATTTTTTTATGGCATTGTTAACTTATTTGCTCATATCTTCCTCTCAGTTGCCAGCTTCCAGAGAAGAGGTACGAGACGACAAGACCACAATAAAATGTGAAACCTCCCCCCCTTCCTCCCCGCGGTCGCTGCGGTTAGACAGGCTGCACAAAGGCGCACTGCACACAGTCAGCCATGAGGACATCAGGGACCTGAGGAAGTAAGAACGGGCTGAACACTAGGCCTGTTGAAGAGTCTAGATTGTTCATTTGTGTGCTTGAACACCGCCCTGAGACATCCAGCAGAGGGTGCACCTTTGGGAAAAGTAGGCAGAAAGGAGTCCTGTGTGAGAGCTGAGCTTTCTAGAAAATGTTATTGCTTCTACTGGGACACTGGCTCCTTTTTGAAAATTGTGTGTGTGTGTGTGTGTGTGTGTGTGTGTGTGTGTGTGCGCGCGCGCGCGTGCGTGCGTGTGTGTGCGTGCATATATGTTCATGTGCATACAAGGCAGGGTGTCCTCCTTAGTCACGCTCCTCTTTATTTTCTTGAGGAAGGTTTTCTCACTTGAGCTCAGGGCTTGTTAATTCAGCTTGTCTGCTAGTCAGCTTACTCTGGCGATCCCCTCTCCACCTCCCAAGGCTGGGCTCCATGTCTACCCAGCATTTATGTGAGTGCTGAGGATTTAAACTCTAATCCTCATGCTTCCATGGCAAGTATGTTATCCACTGAGCTATCTCCCTAACCCTTTGCTGAGTCCTTTGAGAACTTTCTGTTCCTGATGGAGTTTGCTATGCAAAAAGCTCTGGACAGTGCCATTCAATAGCCGTCTCCCTCATGTCCTCTGCCTTTTGGTTTTATAAGCTGTTGGAAGTGCCACACCATCCCCACCTCTATCAAGTGCTTCCCATCTGGAAACCAGTGGCTTTTTCGTTATGATAGCCATGGCAGTGCTTCTTGCTGAGTTTCTGGGTGTCCCAGCCAGTACATGAAAGAAGGCATCAAATATTAGTTCTCATTATGGCCTTGTGGGAAGTGAGCGTCTCTCTTGACTTGTAGCCCAGGGGAACTACCAAGAGGGTTGAGCCAGCCTCTCTGGTCCCCTCAGCCATGCTTCTTTTCTGTGCCACTGTCCTGCAAGTGGCTCTCACTGGCCAAGCCAGGCCCCCAAGGAGTGCTGTTCCTGGGCTTTTGTGTCAGTCAGACCTCTTGCAAAGAGGAGCACTGGGTCCTCACCAATCCTGGCCTATAGAAATAAATGTCTGCAAGCCTCACTGTTAGCCTTGGCCATTGTGCATAGTGCGCTGGAAGAGAGACTAGTGTTTTCATAGGAAGTGTGAACAGTAATTATTAAAAGTACAGAGTATTCAACTTGGTATGGTGCTCACATCTATAATCCTAGCGCTTGGGAGACTGAGCAGGATTGCCAGTTCCAGACCAGCCAGGGCTAGATGAAGACCCTGGCTCAAACAAACCAGCAAAATATTTTAGTGTTTGTGAGGAGAATGTTGTGTAATGATGCAATTTGCTATATAGACCCACTTTCTTTCCTTAAAGCTCCACAGGCTCCCAGGATGGTCCAGTGAGCAACCCTAGCAGTAGCAATAGTAGCCAGGACTCTCTCCACAAAGCCCCAAAGAAGAAGGGCATCAAGTCCTCCATCGGTCGCTTGTTTGGCAAGAAGGAAAAGGGCCGACCCGGGCCAACTGGCAAGGAGTCACCAGGGCAAGGTAGGTTGGTTTGCAGCAAGCTTCATGAGGACTCAGGGCTTTCACCATGTAACTACTGTAAGTACCCAGCTCCCAAATGCTGCCACAGTGCTAAGTGTTCTCCAGGAAGTTTGGTCCTCACAGTGGGTGCAGATGTGAGCTGAAGAGCAATGACTGACATCGATTCACCCAGGTGGTCTGCAATACTGTATGCCATCTCTACCCATACCTGTGAGAACACACACAGGTGTCTGCCGTATTGACTGGGCTTTCTGTTTCTTGTAGCCGGTGTTTCAGAGACAGAAAATTCATCTCAAGATGCTTTGGGACTCAGCAAGTTGGGAGGACAAGCTGAAAAAAATCGTAAACTTCAGAAAAAGTAAGCGTTTCAGATGTGGCCATCTTTTCTGGACAGTTTTCAGGTTAACAGTGGTTTGGTTTCAGCTCCTACACTATTAAGCACAGCACATAGCTCCATGGAGGCAAGATCTCCTGAAGGAGTAACTATGGCCTATTGCAAGCCACGCTTCATGGAGGGCTGAGCATTAGGACATGTGAAAGCACTCACATCCACTTTGGGAAGTTGTCGTTCTGGGAGGAGGAGTGGCAACTTCGAAGCTTGTATCTCAGCCCTGCTCAGTCTGCCCTGTGGCTCTGGAAAAGTTACTTAGCCTCTCTGTTTCCTCTTCTGTGAAACAGGACCCATGATAGCTCATACCCGTGCAGCTTTTGTGAGTGTTGAGTGGATGAGATGGGACTGCAGGCCCAGTGGCTGCTACTGCTCTTCCCTGGTGTACTGGTGTGGTCTGTCTTCAAGCATGTGCTGTGCTTATCTCTGGTAGAATGGGGATTATCCAGCCTATTCAATTCAATTCTATACTACATCTTTAAAGACTGGGATGAGGCTCAGTGATGGGTGTTTGCCTAGCATGTTGAGGCCCTGGGTTTGGTCCCCACTATTGCAAACTCTCTCTATTTCTCTCTCTCTCTATTTCTCTCTCTCTATTTCTCTCTCTCTATTTCTCTCTCTCTCTCTCTCTCTCTCTCTCTCTCTCTGTGTGTGTGTGTGTGTGTGTGTGTGTGTGTGTGTGTGTGTGTTTGGAATGGCTTTTGCTCAGGGATTATAGAGGAGTTGAAGGGGGTTTTTAGTGCAGAATAGCTCCACTCAGTCACTTAAGGTGAGGAGCCAGATTGGTTAAGACAATACCCCAGTGAATCTACCACTGGAGAATAAAACTAAAGCCATGCCTGCTGCAGAATAGGACAGGATATCGTCTAAGAGGTGAGAGTAGGTCACCTAATGAGAAGACGTCACACTGTCCTTGAGCCAAGGTGAAAGCTGACAAGTGAACCCCAAGTGCTGAGAAGCTAGCATTGCTCTGGGCTCAGCATTGCACCAGTGACTCTTGACACCAGAAGACAGTTTGCCTTTAGTCTCTGTCAGTGGGTTTTAGTTTTCATCCTTAGACCCCATAGCTGTTTTGACTGGCACAGGTGTCCAGCATCTCAGGTGAGGTGCTGTGTCACTGCTCATGTGTGTAGGACCCTTGCCCTCTGAATTGGACATCTGTAGAAACCATGTAACTGTGAAACTGGATTTGCAGTGTTGCTCAATTTGATCTGTGTAAACTGGATTGAGGGGATGCGGGTCATTGCTATTGGCCACATGAAGCTAGTATGAAAATTGGGCCTTTGCCTCCTGGAACCATGCTTGGAAAATTTGGTGCCCTAGATTCTGCTGGCATGTTTGATTTTACACCCTCATACTTATTGTAATAAAAACAGTAAGGCTGTGGCATAGCAATTTTGTCATCCACCCCTCTGTATTCAGAGGTTTATATATCAAATGTCAAAAAGACATTATATATTCCCCAAACTGCCACTGCTTCTTAAGTTTATTTGTAAAACTGAGGCGTTTGAGCATTCAGTGTGTAAGGATTGCCTTTGTCATTTGTCCCAATGTGTGACTATGTCTCATCCCTGGTATGGGTGTTTGGGAAGGTGGGGCTTTCCAAGATGCACCATTAGAATGTTGCCTTCAGCTCTGAGTTGGTGCTGTGGCTGGGCAGTGTCCAAAGTGCTCCTCTTAATTTCCACAGTTCCCCATCTGGGAAATGTGTGAGCTGTGGCACATGCTAGCAAAGTGTGGAAATATTCAGAGAGAGAGAGGCCATTCGTGCATGGCTTGGTCTCAGTCAGTCACTTAACTGTAGGAAAAGTGCTCTGTTTATAAAGATGAAAGAGTGAGTACTGACTTAATCAAAGTTCATTCCTCAGAAATGCTTCCTAGTGGCCACCACCCTACTTGAGACTTTGTGCTTGCCTGCTGAGTGGACTAGGCAGCAGGCACATAAATGGGTGTTTGTAAGAACCCAGCGAACTTGCTGGACAGTTGTTTCATACTTCAGGAGTTGCTGAGTGAGCCCGAACCAGCCACTTGGCCACTACCTGGAGCCAGACTTCCTTCCTGTGGTGAACTTAGGGTGCACAGCTGTAGAGCTCCCTGGCAGTGTGGCTGCACTCCCTAGGCACTCAGTCATCTCCCACTTGTCCTGCATGGCTCTAGAATATGTCTGCTGGTAGGGACCTGCACTGTGTAGGGAGTCATGTTGTGGGTACTCCAAATGAAACCAGGCTGGTTCTTGACACTGAGCTCCCGAGAATCCTAGTTTAGTGAGAAAATGGTCTCTTCTTGCCCTAGCAGACTGACCCTGTACATAATGCTCAGGACCTGTGAAAGTCCTGCCTGGCTTGGAAGCGCCATGCCATATCAACTGTATCCCAGGATAAAAGAAAGGCTCCTTTGTCGTGGTGCGGGACCTTCTGTGGGAAGTGACTGGTGCTGTGTGTGGTGTTCACCTGCATTGCTTAGAGTGTTTGGTCTCCAGAAACTCACACAGATTACATGACCTTCTTTTATACCTGGGTGCTCCCCTACAGCTTGGCATATTTCTAAAATGTCTGTTTTCTATAGACATTTTTTTTCCCGAGTGCTGAGGATGCAACCCAAGGTCTTGAGCATACTTTATCAGTACTGTACTACTGAGCTATAACTCAGCCCTCCAACTCAAGTTTTAAAGGAACAAAGCCTGCCATATGGATTAGAACAGACATTTTAAAAACCAGCCTTTGGAACCTGGGCAAGATGGTGCACACTTGTGGTCCCAGTATTAGGGAGGCAGAGGCAGGAGGATTGAAGGTCTGATGCCAGCCTGGGCCATATATTGAGACCCTGCCTCAAAACAATGAGAATCAGGAGCACTGGGCATGTGATGTGCAGCAGACTGGCCCAGTTCTCAACCACCTCTGCCCCTCAGTTGGCACAGGACAGCCCTGACACCCTGCTGAGACCACAGACTTGAGGCCTACCCCAGCACCTCTGTCAGGTGCATGCTGCAGAGTACTTAGACACTTCGTATCCCTGAGACACAGAGGAGCATGGGTCTCACAGAAGAGCTTTGGTACTTTGGTTACTGTATTTTTAAGCTTTGGAGCCAATGGCTGGATGAGTTCCTTTTATCTAGAATATTGAGCAGTATGAGAATAATTTTGCTTAGGATTAAATATCTCCCACTTTGAGAAAAGAATCTTGCCATGTAGCACAAACTGGTCTCATACTCATGGTAGCCCTCCTGCCTCAGCCTCGTAAGTGCCAAAATGACAAGCTTGAGCCGTCACATTGATTTTGATAGTGGTGCAATGTAGGAAGATAAGTGGCCCTGTGAGTAGAAAGTGACCGTGGGGCAGGTGGATGCGTGGGTAGGTGTGCCTGGCCTTTCAGTCTGTGCAAATTGCATTGCAGGTGCTTTTGAAAGCTGGCTGTGTTCAAAAGGGTTTTCAGTAGCCAGTGGAGGCCCGAGGTCCAAGAAGCAGTGCAGGGAAGAGGAGTGTTGTTGCTATCACAGAGACCACTGGCCTCAGGTATCTAGAGGTTCTGGTCTGTATCCCTTGACATGTGGGTTGGAACAGTCCCCCAGGAAAAAAAAAAACTGGGGCTCTTGTGTACCCATCTGGGATACTAGCCTTGTCATGTGCTGTTTGGTCTACAAAATCATCACAGCAGGAGAGGCATGGGGGAGCAGTAGGAGACCTGAGCCAGCTACTACCTGGAGTCTCCCTGCTTTCTAATGTCACATGCCTGGCTCTTGGGTGCACTGTCCTACCTCCTCTGTCTGTCTTCCTGCACGTCCCACTGTTGTCGCTAAGCCTGGACCTGGTCACTGGGACCCAGAGAAGGCAGTTCTAGCCCTCACTTTGAGTGCTGGGAGGAGCACAACAGAGTGCATCAGACTCCAGGAGGGTGCTGAGGTGAGGAACTGTTCCCTATTAGTCCATGTTGGTATGAACATGGACTGCAAGCTCTTACCTGAGGCTGTAACTTCTTCTTGAGCAGGCCATATACCCTAGGATAGGCCCTGCCCCTGTCCTCAGAGTACCCATTCTCTTCTGGGGTTGCTCTGCAGAGACGGCACTGCTTCCTGTGCCATCTCTGTGGATTTCCATAAGTAACAGTAGTTGCCTCTGAGGAGTTTTTCTGAAGGAAACAAAAGTCCGTATGATCACCAGTTGGTGACAGGGTACCTCCCAGGACACTTACTCTCTCCCTGCAGCCAAGGGTTGGTATCTGGCAAGACCTTCACGACCTCTTTTCTAGATTCTGGCATCATTATCGCCCCTAGCCAGTGATGTCATAAATTTACCCTGGAAGCTAAGATGACTAAGAAACTCTTGAGATTGTACATAAATGTTTGACTTCAGCTGTCATTAGACTTGTTGGTCTGATGTTCATTGAAAAGCCGGGCTTTAGAAGATTTGTTTTAGAAGATTTTGTTTTGAGGGATTTTTTTTTGGAGGGGGGTTGTTTACAGTGCTGGAGATCAAGCCCAGCATTTGTCTTTAGAAACAAAAAGTTCTGTGAGATACTTTGAATATGTTACTATAGAAAAACAACCTAGGGATATAAAAAAGATTTGTGGGGAGGATGTAGCTCAGTGGTAGAGTGTGTACCTAGTATGTACACGGCCCTGGGTTCAAGCCCCATGCTGAAAAGAAAAAAGACTTGGGCATTTTTATACAGGCAAACTAAATGTACTGTCTTCCCTGCTTGCTAAAGTGCTGTGGAAAAGCATTTGAGAAAGAAGATGGGCTCACCATGCCCATAGTCACATTCACACAGCTATGGTTGGGTGTGGTCTTTAAAGGTGTCACAGGATAAAACCACAACGTGTTCAAAACGAAGGCCTGGGGCTGGAGAGATGGTTCAGTGGTTAAGGCACTTACTTGCAAAGCCTAACAGCCGGGGTTCAATCCCTAGTACCCATGTAAAGCTAGATGCACAAAGTGGTACATGTATCTGGAGTTCATTTACAGTGGCTAGAGGCCTTGGTGCACCCATTCTCTCTCTTTCTCTGCACCTTTAATCTTAGTACTTAGAAGTCTGAGGTAGGAGGATCACTGTGAGTTTGAGGCCAGCCTGGGCTAGAGAGAGACCCTACCTTGAAAAACAGACAAAAACCACCCCACCTACACACACAAGGCCTGTAGACTAGTGTGGGATGCTTGGCAGTGCTGTGGCAGGACTTCCTGTCTCCCCAGCAGTGTGGGTGTAAGATGAGTCCTGCACCCGTGATCCCTTTACAAGACACCTCTAAACACCACACCCTACCATAGCTATGTGAATGTCACTATGGGCATGGTGAGCCCATCTTATTTCTCAAGTAATGAGGGGGCTGTTGGGATTTCAGGTCTAGAAGGGGCAGCCTGTGGGTGTTAGACCATAGCACAACCCAAAGACTTCATTTAGCAAGTGGCTCTTGGTACTGTCCAATGGAAGCCATCCCCATTGCTTACTTGCTATGTTAAGTACCAGTATCAGTGTTGAGAATCTGTAATGTGTTGGCTTTTGCTTTTTGCATTAGTGGATATTGAACACAGGGCCTCATATATGTCAGGTGAGTGCGCTATCAGCTGTGCCATGTCCCCTGTGCTCTGTACCACTCTTGTTTTCCTTTTAAAGACCATCAAAGAATTAGGTGATTGTATCCCTGACCCACTGTTTGTTTAAAGGCTTCAAAGACTAGCTTATTTCAAAGTAAGAGGAAAACAAAGCAGAGAGTTCGTGAGGAGAGGATCCAGAGATGGAACATTGGCCAGCCCCAGTGGAGCTGGACTCTTATCAAGTGAGGGAAGCCTGTATAAAGAGTCCATGATTGATCAGCTTAAATGAAGGTGAAGGGGCTTGAGAGATGGCTCGGCGGTTAAGGCAGTACAGTATACTGCCTGAAAAGCCTAAGGACCTGGGTTTGATTCCCCAGTACCCACATAAGCCAGATACACAAGGTGGTGCATGCATCTAGAGTTCATTTACATTAGCTGGAGGCCCTGGTGCACCCACTTTCTCTTACCATCTGCCTCTTTCTCTCTCATAAATGAATGAATGAATGAAGGTGCAGGTGCTGGTTGGCCCGTGATGCACCCAGTACTGGGCAGTCCCAGAAAGCCTGCCAAGCCACTGTGCTAACCACCCAGGGGGAGGAGGGGGAATTCACCCAGGCCAGGAAGAAGGAGGAAGTGGAAGTGGGGTCACCCTCGTCGCCATCTTGGGATCTTGGGGTAGAATGTAGTCTATATTCAAGAGCCTTTCCCCTGACTGTCTAGCCATGGAAACTACCTAGCTCCTCTAGGGTTCCAATTCCCCCTCTCAGAAGCCACCCTAGCTGCTGTCGGGGAACTGGGTGATGACCTCTCTGAACTGTTTCGTGCTGATAAGGAATGATGGTAGACCATGGCAGTCAGGGTTTCTCTGGAGGGAAGGATATCTAAGAGCCTGTGGTGGTCAGCCTCTGGATCCTGGAGTGTCTTTGTGTTTTTGGCATTGGGAACTGTACCTGAAAGACAGCCTACTAAAAGATGGCAGTTTATCTCGCTGTATGGACTGTTTAATGTTGTGAGGTGAGGAAGGTCTGTAATCCTATAGAATTGGAACATGATTGGCTTCTTTAGGGTTCCCATTCTTAGAGTGTGATGGAGGGGACCCAGGTAGATGGAGTTAGGTTGTTGTAGGACCATGTGAGAGCAGGCTGACTGCCAACGAGAGGAGAAGTTGAAGCAGCAGTTGAGCATACAAGGACTAAAGCCAACCCACTGTTTTGAAGGGACTAGTGGTCATTCCCTGGTATGCCCTGTTATTTTGGTTGTTGGGACTGCTGGTGCTCTGTGAGTGGTAGTGAGTCTTGCATTCTGTAAGGACAGAGATGCGACTCTGTACAGGATCCAGGGAGGCTGCCAGCATCCAGACAGTTCATTCTGTAAGGATACGGTGACTCCATAGCGATCCAGGGAGGTAGTCATACATGGACCTTCTTTGCAGGGTGCACAATATGTTCTCTCAGGAAATGGTGTAATAGCCTCAGTGCTGTCAGGTATTAAAGTGACAGGCTTCTGCTAACACATTTGGAAATACTTAGAAATCTTCCTGTTAACCTTTTAGTGCCCATCTAACAACCCGTTTAAATGTGTCTCACCGCAGGCACGAGTTGCTGGAGGATGCCCGCAGGCAAGGTTTACCATTTGCACAGTGGGACGGGCCCACAGTCGTGGTGTGGCTGGAGGTATGTCTCTTTCCTTACTGCAGGAGGCGAGCTCCTCAAAGCTTCTCCTAGGTCATACCTGATGTCCTGGCCTCTCTGCTTCTGTCTCCAGCTCTGGGTCGGGATGCCAGCATGGTATGTAGCTGCCTGCCGTGCCAATGTGAAAAGTGGAGCTATCATGTCAGCCCTGTCAGACACCGAGATCCAGCGGGAGATTGGCATCAGCAACCCGCTGCATAGGCTGAAGCTGCGGTTGGCTATCCAGGAGATCATGTCGCTGACCAGCCCATCTGCCCCGCCCACATCAAGGACGGTATGTTCAGAGAGTCTGCACGTTCTTGGCCAAAGGAAAGCCTCCTGGAAGATGGTGTTCCATGTAGCATTGCTTCCTTGGTTTTACCCAGGGAAGTCTTCATTTAAAAAGCCAGTTTTTAAATATGGGAAGTGAGTGGTCAAAGACCACAGCTCAGTGCTAGAATGCTTGTCTTCCATTTCAGGGCCCTGGGTTCCATCCCCAGCACTGAGGGAAAATAAGTAAATAAATAAAACTTTCATGAAAGATTGCTAGACCTGGACATGGTGTCTCAAATCTATGATTCCACCTTCCCAGGAGTCTAAGATAGAAGGATTAAAAGTAGCCAGGCATGGTGGCGTACGCCTTTAATCCCAGCACTCAGTAGGCAGAGGTAGGAGGATCCATGTGCATTCAAGGCCAGCCTGGGACTACAGCCTGGGCTAGAGTGAGACCCTACCTCGGAAAAAAGGAGGAGGAAAAAAGATCTAGAGTTTGAGGGGCTGGAGAGATGTGCTGGCACATGTCTTTAATCCCAGCACTCAGGAGGCAGAGGAGGTAGGATTGCCGTGAGTTTGAGACCACTTTGAGACTACACAGTGAATTCCAGGTCAGTCTGGGCTAGAGTGAGAAAAACAAAAAACTAGGCATGATAGTGCACTCCTTTAATCCCAGCATTTAGGATGCAAAGGTAGGAGGGTCTCCATGAGTTCAAGGCCACCTGGAGACTACATAGTCAATTCTAGGTCAGCCTGGTGTAGAGTGAGACCCTACCTCAAAAAACCAAAAAAGAAAAAAAAAAGTTTGAGAAGAGCCTGGGCAACATATCAAGACCCAGTTTCAAGTTAGTTTGTGGCTTTTTGTGTTTTTTTTTTTTTCTTGTAAAGTTTGACTACAAAGTCCTCATAAAAAGTAAGAGGTTTTTTTTAAAAGGTAGAAAATAATTCTCATAAATTTCAAAATAGAATTGTCAAAACTGAGACAGTCTAAGGGCTCCTAGAGAAAGGAAAATTAATACTACTTTGTACTTGAACTTTCTGAATTTTCTTTCTGATTTTTCTGTCCCTGATTGGTTGAATACTGAGCAGTTGCACTGTAGGAATACTTCCTAAGCAAATTACACAGTGTGAATATTTTAAAATTATTATTAAAATATAATTTATAGAGCCGGGCGTGGTGGTACACACCTTTAATTCCAGCACTCGGGAGGCAGAGGTAGGAGGATTGCCCTGAGTTCAAGGCCACCCTGAGACTACATAGTGAATTCCAGGTCAGCCTGGACTAGAGTGAGACCCTACCTCGAAACCCCCCCCCCAAAATAATAATAATAATTTATAGAGGTCAAGGGTCTCTGAGGCTCCTTCTTGAGGTAGCTGCTGTTCTGGTGCTCTGGGATGTCCTGTGACAGAACTGGGATTGTATCCCCCTTTAACTTGTCACAAAGCGCAACATGGAGAACTAATGCCAACCTGCTTATAGACCTTCCTTTGGGTCGGGGTTTGTACATAAAGACAGTTTCCCCACTGACCCTTATCAGCGAGAAAGAAGGAAAAACAGATTGAGCTTGTACTGTACTGACTCTTGCCTTCCTTCTCTGTGCACTCTGTCATGTCATGGTGGGGGTGCTTGTCCATGCAGAGTTTAGCTCTGTGGATCCCTCGGAGGTACCCACTGAATACAGCTCATAGCACCAAATCAGGGATGGTCACTGCCACCTGGCAGCATGGTCCTTAGAGAATCCCAACAGTACCTTTTCTCAATAGCAACGAGAGGAGAGCCAAGTATAGTCATACATGCCAGTATTCTCAGTGCTTGGGACAGAGGCAGAAGAATTCTGAGTTTGTGGCTGAGTTACATGTCTGGGGGGGGGGGGATAAAACAAAACTGAAGAAGGAACTGGCTAGTTTACAGAGTGTTCTGTGACCAGCATCGCCATCTGCAGCTTGTTTGAGGAGCCATAGGATTTCAGCTGCTCATGAAACTGCAAGTGTCTGCTCAGCACCACTGTGCTTGAAGGACTTTCCGTATGTGTGAGAATGCCAAAACCTGCTCTAATGAAAGCAGTGATGGGTATCAGGCAGTGCGGGCAGGCCTTCCATGCCCAACTTTGATCACCTCTGGAGAGAAACTCACCAAGAGCCTCTCAAGACACTGCTGAGCATCAGCACAAGGCCTGGTGGGGACTCACTGTTGCCACAAACAGGTGTTGAGGTTTTTCTTGTTTGTTGTGGAGATAAACAGCGGGCCCTTGTTCCTCTTTAGCTCACAGCTCTCCATTGCTGTACCTGGAACGGTTTGTCTGTTCCCCGTAGTGTCACATTAGAATGGTTTTTCTAGAAAGAAGATGTCGTGTGGCTTTTCCAGAGTAAAGCTGTATTCATTAATGGAGCTCCTTGGATTTCAGTTCAGTGACCTGTGGTGAGGATGGATCTCACAGGACACATGGCCTCCACACCATGGAGCACAAGCTAGACATCAGGCCCATGGAGGAGCTTTTAGCACCAACCAAGCAGGTGGCCGTCAGTCCCAGATCTGACTCTAATGGAGACACAGGGCCATTGTTTTTGGCCTGTCCACATTGTTTGGCATTCCTGTGACTGGTGCCCCACTCTTGGCCTCTTGGACTTTCTGTCATCTGGTGCACCTGCCCAGGGCAGTCTCACTGGCCAGAGCGGGAGCATCCTGTTGGGCTGTTGGAGTGACACTGCTGGTGATGAAACCTAAGGCTTGCACGTGCCAGGCACGCTCTGCCACTGAGCTCCACCTCAGTCAGACTCCTGGAACTAAAGAGCATGAAAATGGGTTTTCTTCTCTTTATGTTTACATACTGCAGGGGTCAGCATGGCAGCCAGGCTCTGTGAGCTGGGTGCTGTTACCGACCATACTGTTCACAGGGTGTGGTGTGGCTGTCCTAAGGGTCAGGACTATGCTGATATATATTTTCTGTGAAGAATGGCCTTTGCCTCAGGCTCCTCTGTGCCTGTAGCTTATGTGTATGCCCCTCTCCTCTTTGTCATGCTTCCCTGGCCCCGGATGTGGCTGGTGCACTGGTCACCTTAGACCACAGGAAATGTCTGGCTAACACACGAGGAGATGGAAACGCTCACAGCCACGCCGCAGACGGTCAGTCACACTGCAGCTCATTCTCACAGCACATTTGCCATGTCAGACCTGCTGGGGCCTTTGCCTTTTTGTTGTTTTATATTTAATTGTTTCACATAAGTTCCTGTGAGACTATTAATTAAATGCACAAAACATAATTTGTGTTTTGTTTCAGATTTTTCCAAGAATTTACCATTGCTAGATTTCTCTTTTAAGTCGATGCTGTCTCTTCCCTAGAAGAGACTTTAGTTTGGCACTCTGCTGTCGTTGTGGATCCCAGCTTTCTTCTTTTATGGATGTGCTTGGCATGGAGAGGGTGTGCTCCTTCTTGCATGGAAAGCTGGCATTGCTGATTCTGCATGGCTGCTGCATGCCACTGTGACCCTAATGTCCCTGTGAATCGCCTTGTTCCACCTCTCCACACCTCACCAACACTAATAGAGTTAACTTGCTTGCCTCTCCACAGCTCACCAACACTAACAATTTTGTTCTTTTGCACTCCTAACCTGACCACGTAACATCAGGAAGATGAGGAGGGAAGCTGGGCTCAGGTTGGCGTCTTTCTGTACTCCTTCTTTACTGTGTGTGAAAGGGATGCTTTTGGCATCTGCATTTGCTCTTGCAGTGTGAACAACTAGAAAGCACAGTCAGGCACAGTGCAGGGAGAGAGTGCGGCTCATGGACAACTTTGAGCATTTCTCAGCTGGAGCCATGTCAGTTCTTTTCATGAGAACAGACCTCTCCATTAACAGGAGTCTTCCACACAGAGTGCCCTGGCATACCTCCCTCGTGGACTAAGCCTACAAGATCTCCTGGCAGAAAACTGTGAAGAAGTTTCCAAATCCAGAAGTTGGCATAACACCTGCCCCCTCCTTATATTTTACTAAATCCTTTCTTAATGCTGAGTGGGTTTAAGGATCACAGGAACTAGCCTGCTCTCTGGTCTCATGTAGGTTTGTATTTTCAGCCCCTAGTTCTTCAGCTCACAGGGGACTCTGTCCCACATGTTTTGCAACCTCTGTGTTCAGGTTCAGGCAGCTCAAGTAAATGACAGTGCTACCTCCATGGATACTACAGCATTGCTGAGACCATGCAGTGGGCTTGGCTCATGCAGTACCAGGTGTGGACCTGAAGTTCTGGAGACTCACCAAGTGAGGACTCAGTCTCAACAGAGTCTGTGTCTGCCTGGAGAAAGTACACGGACTCTTGAGTTTAACTAGCTATAAGGTAGGGTTGTGTTTGGATTTCTCAGTGAGAGCAGAGGCAGAGAAGACCTGTGACCTCTGGGGTTCCCACTGTGGCTTAGGCACTTTGCCTCTCCACTAGAGAACCAGCTGTTCATTATTTATAAAGCTGTGAAGGAAACAGGAAGTGGATGGTCACTTTAGGATATTTCTCCTGACCAGGTGGAACTGTTAACCTTCAGATGAGCCGTTGCAGACTCAGAGGCATGCAGGGTAAACACATGTGTGTCCTTTGCAGTGGCCATGCAGAACATGCCAGAATTACCAGCATGCATTGTTTGGTGGAAGCTCCCACTGTGCCTCTTCTAGACAGAGCTTCCAGGGCAGAGTTGTCAGCCCACTTCCCTGTGCTGCATGGAGACTTCAGCTATCCATGGACCCTCGGGAAGTGGGCATCCAGTTGTGGTCAGAGCCTTTTGTATGTATGTGGCCATCTCCAGGAACCACCATTGAGTAGGACGGTCACAGCCCCTGCCTGCCATGGTGGATCCGTGTCTTAGTACAGGCTGGGCTGTGGGTCTCCTCTCCCTGGGGAGAAGAGGAGGGCCTCCCTGATAGCACCCACAGAGCTGAGGAGCTTGCTGCCTCCACACAGCTCATCATTCACACAGTTCTTTTCCTTCCTCCCACTGAGGAAGACAGTCTGCAGGCCAGAGGACAGCATTAATTCCTCACCCTGGGAGCAGCAGGCCTGTGTGAGCAAGACTGGAAACACTGTGGGATAGCACTGTGACTGCCAGAGTTCATGGAAAGCAATGGAAGCTTTTTTCCTCTAGAGTTTGGGCATTCTTGTTAGGATTGAAGTCATTCTTTCCACCGTGGCTGGGGCAAACAAAAAATGAGCTCACAGTCTGTGAAAAAGAGCACGTGGTGATGGTGACTTTGGCTTCAGAGGGTCATGCGGCATGCCTAAAGGCACCTGATCTCTCATGTACAGTGTAGTGTTTACCTCCCTGGTACAAGCTTGACACGCAGGCTGTTAAATCAGTCCTGTAGATTTTATGAGGTGAAATGGCATTATAAATTTGATTCGAAACCTCAATTTCCAGTTCTAGTATTTTGAAATATGGCTCATTTTTAGTGATGGACCTTGAATCCTACAAGTTGGCTAAGTTGTCACATTGGTCTGGTAGCTGTTTTATAGATTTCTTGTCTACCCTGGTCATTGTGTCTTCTGCAAATAAAAAAGGCTGTATTTCCTTTCTAACTTAGATTTTTTAAAACAAAATATTTTTCTTGCCCTGTTTGGGTGGTGAGGGCTTTGAGTAGATTGCTGAGTACTGGTGGTGAGAGTGGACATGCTTGCATTCTTGTCTCCAAGGATTGGGTAGTCCTTCAATGACTGTGCCAGGAGGCACCTGCTCAAGGGTCCGGAAGGACAGGAATCTGTCACATGATTTTTCTGCATCTGTCATAGTTTTGTTTCTTTAGTTTTTTAACAGGCACACTTTCCCTGCTTTTTTTCAACCTGTTGTACCAACCTTTGTCCTGTGATAACCAGCCCCACTTGCCATGTCCTCTTATTTTAACTTGTTGATTTGACTTGTGAGATGTTTGCATGGCTTATTTGTAAGTATGTTGATTTCAAGTATTTGGGAAGGGTTTAGATAGCTTTTTGTTTTTTTACTTCATCTTTTAGAGACTGGGTCTTGCTCTGTTGTTCAGATTAGCTCTTAACTTCTGTCTTGGAACTACGGGTGTACACTACCATTCACAGCTTACATTTCTCATCCATTTTCTTTTGCAGTCAGAGAGAACACTCTTTGATGGTAGGTTCTAAGTATATGGAGAGTCTAGGGTGGAGCTCAGTGGTCGAGCATGTATTTAGTGGACATGGAGCCCAGGCTGGGTGTGTAGCGTGCAGTCCTAGTCCTGGCTACTTGGGAGGCTGAGGCTTGAATATCACTTCAGTCCCGAAGCTATCTTGCTCTGTTCCAGGGGGCATTTGCACCAAATGTGGCATCTGAATGGTTGCCTCCTAGGATCTGGAGATGGCCAGGTATCACAGGCTGGTCAGTACAGAAGTCCAGTCTGAAAAAAGCAAGGGAAGTTATCTTCTATTGTTGGGTATAGAATTCTATGTGGTCAAGTTGATCGCTACTGTTGCTTCAGTCTCTGAGGCTTTTCCTTCTCACCTACTTTTTCTCTTCTTCCTTTTTTCTTCATTTGGTTGTTCAGACAGTGCTCAGGAGGGGAGTGTTTAAATCTCCTCACTACAGTTGTCTTTCTTCATGGAGTCTGTTATTGTTATGGATTTATCTTCTTAAAAAGACTTTTTTGCCGGGCGTGGTGGCACACGCCTTTAATCCCAGCACTCGGGAGGCAAAGGTAGGAGGATTGCCGTGAGTTCGAGGCCACCCCGGGACTACAAAGTGAATTCCAGGTCAGCCTGGGCTAGAGCAAGACCCTACCTTGAAAAACCAAAAAAAAAAAAAAAAAAAAAAGACTATTTTTTTAATCCACTGTTACTGATTTTTTTAAAATGTTTTATTTATTTGAGAGAAAATGTGAAAGAGAAAGAGAGAAAGCAGACACACAGAGAGAGAATGGGCACGCCAGGGCCTCCAGCCACTGCAAATGACCTCCAGACACATGCTCCACCATGTGCATCTGGCTTTATGTGGGTACTGGGGAATCAAACTCAGGTCCTTCTGCTTTGCAGGCAACCACCTTAACCGCTAAGTAATCTCTCCAGTCCACTGATTAAAAAATTTTATTTATTTATTTGCAAGCAGAAAGATAGAAGAGACAGAGAGAATGGGTGCGCCAGGGCCTCCAGACACTGCAAACGAACTCCAGATGCATGTACCACTTTGTGCACCTGGCTTTACATGGGTACTGGGAAATAGATCCTAGGTCATTACCATTGTAGACAAGCACCTTAACCACTGAACAATCTCTCCAGCCCCTGTTACTGAATTTTGAAATAAACATGTTTGATTTGGGAAAACAGAATGTTAAAAACAAAATGAAAACCAGCCAGAGATCATTTTAATGAGTGAGGTTGAATCAGTGCTTCAAACTTGTTCATGAGTCGTGACCATTACTTCAGATTGCTGTGTGAAAACTGTTCAGAAAGGGAATCCATAGTCAGTAACAGTTCTGTTGTGGTTTATTAAATACATTCAAGTTGTTATAAATGAGTCATAGAGTTTTCATGATGGGATTCCTTGTATGAAATTTTGCTAACATTTAAGAGGTGGGAATAGAAGACCAAAGTACTCAGGGATCATAAAGACCAGCATTGCCATTAGTTTGGCCTTCAGAATATGTAGTAGATAACAAGTTTGTGACTAATGTTAGCCACTCACTAAAAGCAGACACTCGCATATGGGGACATGAACCACGAGTGGATTGGCAACGAGTGGCTGCCCAGCCTAGGTCTCCCACAGTACCGTAGCTACTTCATGGAGTGCCTTGTGGATGCCAGGATGCTGGACCACCTGACCAAGAAAGACCTTCGTGGGCAGCTGAAGATGGTTGACAGCTTCCACAGGTGAGTACACACACTCACTACCCTCTCACAACCCACATAGTATCTTTCTGTTGACCAGAGGGTTGGCCCTGTTGCTATCTCTAAATAACTTTTTTTCTTTTTAATAGAAACAGTTTTCAGTGTGGAATTATGTGCCTGAGAAGGTTAAATTATGACCGAAAAGAACTGGAAAGAAAGAGAGAAGAGAGTCAAAATGAATTAAAAGGTAAGTTTGAGCTGGGTGTGGTGGTGCACACCTGTAATCTCAGCACTCGAGAGGCAGAGGTAGGAGAATTGCTGTGAGTTCGAGGCCACTACATAGTGAATTCCAGATCAGCCTGGGCTAGAGCAAGACCCTACCTCAAAAAGCCAAACAAAAACAAAACAAAAGGTAAGTTTGCTGTGCAGGGTGGATGGCACACTTTGTTGCTGCCTGGGAGGCTTTAGATGGAGGCACCTGGCCTGGCAGAGTGACAGGAGGGAGGAATGAAAAGGAAGGCACTTGATAGCCCATCCCATTCTGTAGGGCTGGATTTTCCTTAAAACTTTGGCTTTCCTTTGATTACTATGGCTTCTGTTCAGAAATGCTGAGAGCCAGGCAGGGCGGAGGTGAGCCACTATGTGTTCCTTGGACTGGCATGTGCAGTGCAAAAGTTCTGGGCACCCAAGAGGAGTAGAGGGAAGACCCAGGTAGCCCTCAGGTGCATTCCAGTGAGGAACAAACTGTAGGCTTCCCTGTTGCAACCCATCTTCACCCAGCACTCTTCCAGGAAAAGTTTCGGGAGCCAGGAAGTCGCTGATATTTTTAGCAGTGCTAAGAAGCAGAGAGCCTTTTAGAGGCTAGTGGGCACTCCGTGGCGCTATCATTTCTATCTTTACCATGGACCCATGGATGTTTTCACTAAGAAAAACCTAGAGGTGAAAATATGCTTGAAGCCGGGCATGGTGGCGCACACCTTTAATCCCAGCATTGGGGAGGCAGAAGTAGGAGGATCGCCCTGAGTTCAGGGTCACCCTGAGACTATATAGTGAATTCCAGGTCAGCCTGGGCTACAGTGAGACCTTACCCTGAAAAAAAAAAAAAGGAAATATATATATGCAAGCATGCATCCTTGAGAGGATAGAGGTACAGCACAGCGTGGAGTGAGCCCTTGGCAGCAGCAGCATGAGGTTCTGGACTTGAGCTCCTACACCAACACAGTGGGAGAGAAGAGAGAGAAGGTGTTTGTAAGACTGCACGTGTGCAGGGCAGTGTGCTCACAGTCGTGTCCCTCTGCACCCTGATGGTTATGCAGTGTCTGCACATGTGCCAGTCTTCTGTAGCCCTTTCCTGTCTTTACAGTTGATGGGAGCTGTCTTTGAACGTGGATCCCCACCAGAGCTGACTGAAAAATTTTCATAGATAAGCTCTCCAGAATCTCTAATATGCTGGAGAATGTCTTAAGTTTCTTCTTCAAATGGGAGAGCTGGGCATGGATGACACATGCCTGTGATGCCAGCACTCGGGAAGCTGAGGCAGGAGGATTGTGTCTGTACAAGGCCAACCAAGGCTACATAGTGAAATCCTGTAGCAAAAAAATAAAATTAAATGAGCCAAGCGTAGTGATGCACACCTTTAATCCCAGCACTCTGGAGGCAGAGGTCGGAGTTCAAGGCCAGCCTGGGACTACAGAGTGAGTGCCAGGTCAGCCTGAGTCAGAGTGAGACTCACCTTGAAAAAAATAAAAGTAAAGTAAAATGAGGTCTTGCTTCAGCAGTGCATATACTACAATCAGATGATACTGAGAAGATTAGTTAGCATGGCCCTTGCCCAAGGATGACACACAAATTTGTGAAAAGTAAAATGAGAAAAATGTGTAAGATGTTTATATGATACATAAACTATTATTCAGTAATTTTTCAAAAGCTGCACAAGGGTTTGGAGAAGATGGCTTGGTTGGCAAAGTGCTTGCTTTGCAAGCAACGAGAATCTCCAGCATCAAAGCTGGGCTCAGTGGGGGTACCTGGGAGGCAGACAGGAGGACACATGACTGGCTTGTCTAGCCAAATCAATGATCACCACTTCTGCACGAGACCCTGTCTCAGAAAGCAAGGTGGAGAGTGATTGAGAAAGACCTCTAACGTCACATGTGTGCATAAGAAAGATGATTAACATGAGTAGAGGTTTCAAGACAAGAAGGGAGGTTTCTGAGTTATGGCGCTGGCTCCCTCTGTCAGAGGACACTATTAAGTGGCTCAGGTTCTCAGTCCCTCACCCTTCTCCATTCTCTAGACATGCACGTGCACAGTGTGCCATCCACTCTGGATTCAATGGAGCAGTTCCCATGGGGATTCCTGGAATGGAGCTGGCCAGGGTTCCTGTGTGAATGCTAGTTTGGCAGTGACTAATGCACCTGGGGTATCAGATCTGCTTTAGGAAGGGACAGGTCAGGATTCCTACCAGTGCCTGTGTCTGCACCACTCCAGGGTGGTGGCAAGTGTTCTGAAGCCACCATCACAGCTGCTGTCTTCTCTCACAGATGTGCTTGTTTGGAGCAATGATCGTGTGATCCGTTGGATCCTGTCAATCGGCCTTAAAGAATACGCAAACAACCTCATAGAGAGCGGTGTGCATGGTGCACTTCTGGCCTTAGACGAGACCTTTGATTTCAACGCACTGGCACTTCTGCTGCAGATCCCCACACAGAACACACAGGTGACACAGTGTTCACACTGGCACTTGGCTGCTGTTGAGTGGGTCCCAGGCCCCAGGCGTGTGGTTGTTAAATGAGTGGGACAGTTCAAAGGCCCAGTTCTCACATCTTCCTATTCTGTGTCAGATCCGGGACTTACAGTAAAATAAAGAGGCTCTCACTTCCATGCATGTGCCTGTAAAAGTGCTTATCTAAGGAAAAATGTTTTTAGGTGGGCCCATGGAGATTTAGTAGTTTTGTTTCAGTAGGTAAATCACCTCATGTAATTCTGTCTTGAGCATATTTGAAAATCAAAACTCCAGGCATGGTGGTGTGCACTTTAATCCCAGTACTGGGGAGGCAGAGGCAGGAGGATCACTGAGTTTGAGGCCAGCCTGAGACTATAGTGAATTCCAGGTCAGCCTGGGCTAGAGCAAGACCCTACCTTGAAAAGTTGTCCCCCCAAAAAAGAAAGAAAATTAAGACATTCTTATTGTTACACAGAATACTGTGGAAAATACTTTTGCCAGTTCCCCAAAGAACCCACACAGGCATACTCCTGCCTATGGTTTTCAAGAGAGTGTGGCCTCCTTTCCCCTAAAGTCTGTCCCAAATTTGAATGTTATTATGGATCAGTATATTCAAGTCTTAAACAATAACTTAAACAATAAGTGGATATTCCATCATCCTTCCTATTAAATTGATAAAAGCTTTGTGGGTGTTTTGTTATTTCAGGCTCGAACTGTCTTGGAAAGAGAGTTTAACAACCTTTTGGTCATGGGAACTGACAGAAGATTTGATGAAGTAAGTTCTTAGTCTAATGGCTTTGGTTTTGTTCATTGGCTTGCTTGTGTTTGTGGTACTGTTGTTGGAACTCAGGGCCTTGAGTGTGCTCAGCTCCTGCTGTACCACTTAGCTGTATCCTAGCCCTGATGTGTTTTTAATTTGTGCTGAGTGTAAACTGTTTTGTCCTGTTGAGAACCATGTTACTTTATGAGTGTGTGCATTTGTGTGCTCGTGTGTATGTGTACACACACGATGCAGGGCTCAAACTCCTGGTATCATAAAAACTGAAGACATTAACATTGTCTCTGGGCTATAATCCAAGCTCTAAGATTATTATTGTTTTTAAAATTTATTTAATTTTTTTATGGCAAGGCCTCATTCTAGCCTTGGCTAACACTCTGTAACTCAGGCTGGCTTTGAACTTACAGTGAATCTCTTATCCCAGTCTCACAAGTGCTGGGATAATAGGAATACCCCCTATGCCCAGCTCAGAAAGGCACTATATTTTTAAATTAATTTATTACTGTGTGTGTGTATGTGTGTGCCTTGCGTGCGTGCGTGCGTGTGTGCGTGCGTGCGTGTGTGTGTGAAACAGGCAAGCCCTCATTGAACTTGTAGCAATCTTCCTATTCAGCCTCCCAAGTACTAGGGTTACAGGTGCCTGGCTCACTATTTCACTTTTTGATATCCCTCAAAGATGGTTTTCTCATCATAAAACTGGCTGAGTCAAGGAGCCAAGTCTGTGTGTTGTGTCCTACCCAGTCCAGAGCCCCCCTGCTTTGGGGAGAAGCATTTCCTCCCCCCAAAAAAAACTATTGACTCCTTTATCCATGCTCCTTTGGATTTTCTTTATTGGGCCTGGAGAAAATCTGACTTAGTCAAAGAGCATAGATGCACCTCTGATGACATGGCACTTGTCACCTATATCCTGGCCCAAGATGAAATTGCTTGTAGCTTGAAAATTATGTTTAGGCAAAATGCATCCCACAGCTAGGAAGGGGTTTCTGCAAGACTCAGTGAAGAGGCCATAGAGCTGGGGAGAGTCCCTGTGAACCCGGACCTTCATTTCTCCTTTGTGGGGGTCACCATACCTCCTTTCTTGCTGCAGGTCTGTTTAGCTGGTCAGTTGTAAGGTGGCCAGGAAGGGTTAGCCACTTGAAGGCCAGAGTCCTCAGGCTCAGCACCTGTTCTGAGGGCCAGCCAGCGTCACTGGGTGCCTTTACTGTGGAGTCAAGCTTGTTTTCTCCTTGGTTTGCCAGGATGATGACAAAAGCTTTCGGAGAGCACCCTCATGGAGAAAAAAGTTCCGACCAAAGGACATCCGAGGTCTGGCTGCTGGGTCCGCAGAGACACTCCCTGCCAACTTTCGGGTCACTTCCTCCATGTCCTCACCCTCTGTGCAGCCAAAGAAGATGCAGATGGATGGTATGTGGAGAGCCTGCTGGGAGCACGGGCACTTAGTGGGTGACCGGCTTCCAAGAGTGACTGCATGCCCAGATGTCAGTTGTCCACTTAACGCTAACATTTGTGTTCTTCAGATTAGTAACAGCTAGAGAGCGTTCAGGCAGATTCTCATCTTGTTGAATCTTGGCCTATTCTCCCAACTGTGCTTGTGAGGATGGGAATGCGGTGGGCAGTACTGGCAAGCTTGGTCTTAGAGTCTTGGTGTGGATGCATCCAGACTCTTACACTTGCACTGGACTTCTCTCCAAAAATGGCTTTTTTGTTTAGTTTTGGATTTTCGAGGTAGGCTCTTGCTCTAGCCCAGACTGACCTAGAGTGCTGGGATTAAAGGTGTGTACAACCACTCATGGCTTTTTTTTTTTTTTAAACCCCAGACAGTTTCTTGCTGTGTAGTCTAGCATGGCCTTGAACTTGCAGCAATCCTCCTGCCTCAGTCTCCTGAGTGCTGGGATAACACAATTTCCCTTCCC
Organism: Zapus hudsonius; assembly: GCA_004024765.1. Classification (NCBI taxonomy): domain Eukaryota; kingdom Metazoa; phylum Chordata; class Mammalia; order Rodentia; family Dipodidae; genus Zapus; species Zapus hudsonius. The sequence continues at coordinate 66,968 of PVHP010004391.1, forward strand.
TTCTTATCTCTTCTGTGTAATTGCATGTGCACCCATTTAGAAGGACCATTTAGAAGATAGGCAGAGCCCCGGGAATGTGTCTGGGGAGCCAGGTGGCCTGCTCATGTCGGTGGACCAGTTAAAATGGACCAGCATTTTGCTGCACTGGACACTGGTTGTTCCAGGACAGCTCAGTTTCTTTTGCCAGAGTTGAGTTGAGCTTAAAAGGAAAGACCCAGCATGGCTTGTCACTAGTCACTTTAGGAGACTTAGCGTGCAGATAAGCTTATAGTGTGCGTCAGCTTAATGAAGTCTGAGTGAATGCTTTTGTGTTTTCCCTACAAAGTACCTTTCTTGTTAAATGCTAATGCACTATAGAGGCAGAGATATTACACAGATTGAAATAAGCCTAGGAGAAGGTAGAACTAGGCTGTACAGAAGATGGCTTGTTGTTACTCTTCCAAGCAAAAAAGACATCTGCCTGGTCACATGGACTTTCAGTGAGGAGGAGAAAGGTATACTCCAGCAGGTCCCCTGGGGATACAAACCATTCTCACTCAGCACCATTTCTTAGCATCTTTTCTAGAGCTGGGCACAGTGTTGCTCAGTGCCTCCAAGCCCATGGCAAGCCTGTGCTGCAAACCTCATGGTACTGGCAGGCCTTCCTGGAATGGAGGGTGGAAGCTGAGATGGGGTTTCAGTGTCCTAAGTGAAGTCACCATCGGGCCTGCTGCCCTAGCCAGCTCCAAACTCTTCCCTGTTCCCTGTGAGCAGTGGGTGCTAGGCACAGGTCTCCCTTTGACCTTAGGCCAGCATGGACTCCATGCTCCGGCAGCCCCTATGGCTGCCAGCACTTGGACAGGGCCTGTGATGTCGAGGCTAAGAAGAGCAACGACTCCCTAAGTCACATGTGTTGTATGGCCCAACAGTGCTGTTTCAGAGTTAATGACCAGTGTCTTGGGGGCTCCTCAGAGAGGAAAAAGCCTCTAGACCACTCATGAGTGCTCTTATGCAGCTCCTCCCACACCAGAGCCATCTGTCCTCAGGTCCCTCGGGATGCACCTTTGCAGGTGTGGAAATGTGTCTTACTTGTGCCCTTGTGTGATGTTTTAACACTAACTGCATGCTATGTTTGCACACTTCCCCTGTGACTATGGAGACAGGCAGTGTGTCAGGAGCACAGAGGCTGGACTCGGCCACGGTCAGGACTTACTCCTGCTAGAGCCTCCTGCTGGTGAGTAGCAGCAGCCTGCCCCGCCCCCATCAGTGATGTCCAGCTAGAGCCAGGGGCTTTGGACCATGAAAGCTGGCATCAGCCACTGTGGAAATAGAAAAGTACCCACACCAGAGCCTGGCACCATGCAGGTGCTTTGGTGTTCCAGCTAATCAGAGATTGATGTGTCCTCATTGTTAAAGGAAAGTGTATTTCCACTTTCTCCTTAGACTCAAAGATGGTGCTCACTCTAGGTGTCCACCTGTGTCATTGGCGGGGAGCGGTAGAATGGCCACGAAGGATGGGAGCTCTCACCCTAGCTCATTGCTATCCAAGTGATGTGTCCTCACTTTTAAAGGAAAGTGTATTTCCACTTTCCTCCAGGTTGAAGGCACCCAGAATCAGGAGCAAGAGTTGGGGACACCCCACGTCAAGAGCAGGGATGGGAACACAGGAGTCAGGAGCAGGAGTGGAGACACCCAGAGTCAGTGGTAGTAGGGATGATGGAGCCAGGTGTCTCCTGCAGTGTGGTTTGTTTGCATGAGGTGGTATGACTCCTTGTTGTTCTGTTAGCGAGATATTCTGGTGTGAGGCTGCTCACAGAGTGGTGGAAAGATGCCAGTACTGGGTAGGTTTCATTAGGCTGTCTCACTGATAGCCCTGATGCTACAGTGCTGAGCCAGGCTGTACTGACAGATGACCTGCCTATTTGCTTCAGAGCCTATTAAGGTGAAGGTCCCCAAGGCCCAGGCCTGTTGCCTCCACCTGCTCTGCTTAAGTGTGACGTCCTGTCTGAATCTGAGACCAGATTCATAGTCCTTGCAGACATGTGCAGGAGGCTGCATGTGGGGCACTCTTGGGGATGGATAGGGCATGGTGGCTGTGGGGTGCGTGGCTGTGCTGAGAGGCCCTGTTTGTGCTTATTTCCAGTTTACCCACACTACTTCTACCGGTGACGATGCGGCACTCTGAGTCCAGCAGACTGCGTGTCAGAATTGCGTGGAATCTGTTAATACTCGCTATTATGGATGCGAAGATATTTTATTACAGAGTTTTTAAATTAGTGAAAAGTTACAAATACCATAGAGAAAATATTTTAGAATCTAATGTTTCTTATATTTATGTAAACTTGCGGTTCTTCATTGGTATAATTACTTACTTTTTTCATGTATATCTAAGCTATAAATATCCTTTTGAATCAATCCATGTTCTTACACCTGATTTTAGTCTTTCAAATGAATGTACTGTACTGCTTGTATGTATAAATTCTATGAACAAATAGAGGGCTTTTGTAAATTATGCATTTATTGTAATTATCCCCGTGTAATTTTTTAATGCTAAACCATGACAGGAAAGGATTTTACCACGTTTATAAAGTCACGTGACAAGCCATGTGCATTCTCCTCTACCCTGCTCCAAAGCAATCATTCTCAAAGAGAGAAGCGGACTTCATTTCCAGCAATTATTGTCGTATTTAATGATTAACCTTACCTGTCCTCTTTCCAGCAAGAAATCTCAGATTCTGCTAGGCCTGAGACTGAAGCTTCAGAACACTATGTGTAGCCATAGCCCTGGGCTACCCTTGGCCTCCTGGCTTGTCTTCAGAGGCTGACCAGAGCCCTGAGCTGGGAGCCACACCCTCCACAGCCTGGACCGACCTGTAGTGCAGAGCCTTCCTGAACTGAGTCTTGTCCTGCAGCACTCTTCCAGGACCAATCATGGAGCCCCCTCCTCTCTGCAGGAGACTGATAAAGGCCTTACTTTTCTTATGTAAACCATCTTTTACATTGTCTGTAATGTGTCTGTTTAGCTTTGATGGCATAGCCACTTGATCTGTGAGTAGCAAATATAACGTTCACTTTCCAGTGGCATTTTAAAACGCCAGCAGGCCACGCCAGGCCATGTGTGTATTTATTATGCAGCCGCCCCGTGGTGGAGCATTGTCCTCTTCCATTTGGTGTCCACTCTTAGCTCACTCTCCAATCCGCTGTCGCCATTCCATTTTCTGTTCATCTTCTGTGAACTTCTGATTACGTAACAAAGTGTGTACAGTCCTTTTGAACTGTTTTTACCACAGTATTATTTATTGCTTTCTTTCAATAAAGTACTGAAACATTTTCCACTGCCAGTCGGAGTTCAAGAGCCAATGCCGATCTGTTGGACTCTGGCAGAGTCTCTGGTTCTGCCTCGTGCAGTGATCCAAAGAAGGCACTGCCCCACCCAGAGGCTCTGTGTGGAGGGCAGGGATAGACTAGGAGGGTGGATTGTCTCTCTCAGGTACGGGAGACAGGTGCAAGGTCACAGAGAGGTGAAGTGGGAGGACTCTCCTAAGTGGCCCTGGAACCAGCAAACTAACAGCCGAGGTTCATGTGTCTTGGAGGCCTGCTCCTGTGTTGCTTCTCAGCTCTGTGGCCTGGCTTTACTCTCTTGTCCTACCGGGTCTAAGCACTTAGCAGCTTGGAAGACTCGTTTCACCTGAACAGAAGGAAGAGGGGTGGTGGAGGGAAAGGACAGGCTGAGTAGCTTAGAGGAGTCAGGTGGACCCACCCATGGAGGAGGGGTGTGCTTGGCCCCAGCCAAGCTGTAGGGCTGGAAGTGCACAAACGTGTGTGTGCATGTGCATGTGTGTGTACTTGTGTGTGTGTGCTCCTGCTCAATGCATTGACCCCCCTCCCCTTGAGTAGGAGGTGTTTCTAGCTAGAGCTCAAACCTAGGTGCTAAAACTGATTGGTTAGGTATGGACCAACCAGCTGTCTCTCTGCTCACCTGGAGCAGGGAATACTCACTGAACAGATAATTCTGTCTCTTCTTCCCTCACATGGCCTAGCAGAAGGATGTTAGGTAAGGTCTCCCAGCCCCACACCACAGCCTATTGGCTGTGGGGCTGGATTTCTTTCCCACATGAACCTTTTCTTCTCATGATCTTTTCTTTTCCTGCTTGTTTAGCTGAACAGCATAGATTTTGGCTAAACCGTCTCCCACGTGTTCTCTCCACACTGGTGGCTGGAGATCTCTG